>PVIH01007558.1:0-99195 GCA_004025045.1 Sigmodon hispidus
TTTTTTTTTTTTTTTTTTTTTTTTTTTTTTTTTTTTTTTTTTTTTTTTTTTTTTTTTTTTTTTTTTTTTTTTTTTTTTTTTTTTTTTTTTTTTTTTTTTTTTTTTTTTTTTTTTTTTTTTTTTTTTTTAAAACTTTTTATTTATTTGTTTATTTGCCTTGGTGTTTTGCCTGGAACTGGAACTACAGACAGTTGTTAGCTGCCATGTGGGTGCTGGGAGTCGAACCCGGGTCCTCTGGAAGAGCAGGCGGTGCTCTTAACCACTGAGCCATCTCTCCAGCCCCCAATAACATCCTTTTTAGTGATTCTGCTACATCTGATGCTTAAATGCACCATAACTTATGTATAGAACTCTGGAACAACTCTTATAATATACACTTTTATTTATATTCCTACAGCCATTTGAAAAACACATGCTCTTTAAATCTAGGCCAAAAAGCCATTGCCCATTCTTGAGCCATCTTTAAAGATGGCAGCTTCTGAAATTTCCTGTTTCCTGATGTTCTCACCCTTGGGACACAATCCCTTTTCACTGGCAGGAAGCACAAGAAAGGTATAAAGAGGTCCACACGGAGAAACTGAGGCTCTGGACTCTCAATCCTCTTGACTCACAACTGGAGTATCTCAAAGGTGGTCTCCCTGTTCCCATGCCCCAGCCAGTGTTACATGGAGTACAGATGACCTTTGCACATCCCTGCCCCAGGTACAGATATGAAAATGAAATAAATGTTGGCCTTCTTTTTCTTTAAAGAGCTACATTTTAGAAGATTTGTCATATGGCCTTAAATAACAAAAACAATTCTGATTATTATTTTAGAATTGATTAAGGAAGGACTTTGTGATTGGGAGATCACATGTTTTTTTAAATATGGGCATACTACTTTTAATTTTCATTTTGAAAATTTCATCATGTATATGATGCATCCTGCTCTCTCTGTCTCTCTATCTCTGTCTCTCTCTTTCTCTCTCTCTCTCTCTCACACACACACACACACACATGCATGCACACACGTGACTCCTATTTTCCTTTTACCTTTGTCAACCCCTCCCTTCTCACCACAGGTCCCTTCTCATATTCACATCTTCCTACTCTGTTTTGTAGGCACTGAGTTTGTCAAGACTGTTTGTGTGACCTTGAGTTTTGAACTATCCCGGGGAGCCTGGTGGACTCATCCATAAGTACACAATGAAAACAGTGACTGCCTTTCCTCCAGAATCCAACAGTGGTCAATAGCTCAGTAGGAGGAGACTCTTAGGTTCCTCCTCTAGCCTTGATTGACCCATGATAGGTCCCAATACTACAGACATCTTGCCAACTATTGGTACATATGGCTGTTTAGAAGATAAGTCTCAATTTCTATCTCCTATTATCAATGTACAAGGTATATAGCTTGATTATATACCTGAATGAATTGAATGTTATACTCAAACTCCTATAATTTTTGTTTTCAAATGTTAGCTTATTGACTTAATTTGAGCCTATTAGCTCTTTACTTACTTATGTGTACATTATTTAATGAAAGAGTACCATCTTCCTGTGTATTATGGTACATTTCCCCTTCTACTTATTTGCCTTAAAACACCTCTGTGAAGAGATGTTCAAAGTCTCACATAAATGAACATATTACTATATGACAAAGGTTTTTTGCCACTTTTCCATGTGGAAGAACAAGCAGAGAAGATGCTTCATGAAGACCGAAAGAAATAATGCCTGAGGATTCCAGATTCATAAACCGAGCAATCTGTAGATGTTACACATGCAAAGGGACAGATTGTGTGACTGTGTCCACGGAGGAAGGAGCTCCTTTGAAGGACTATTACTATGTGGAACAGGGCTGCAAATACAGATGAAAATGGTCACTAATACTGGTTTCTAGACTGATGGTACTTGTAATAGCGGCTTGTCATATCTATCAGTACAATACATCTCTGAGGAACAGACTATCTTTCAGTCTAGGAGTCTACATTGTCATGAGTTTCTCTGGAACAGAATGAGCTTTGACAAATGTTATTGATTTTTCTCCTATGTTTCTTAAAAGTTATAAACTTACACTGTACAGTTTAAATTCAAAAAGGAGGAAAGAAAATTACCCAGTTTCATCATCCAGACACAATGCTATTACAGTTAGGTAAATTTACTTTTAAGCCCTTTTTTTCTATGCATTTTTAATATAGTTGAATTAATTTTATATAAACAAATATATGCCTGAACTTTTGTTTAATATTAAATGAAAGCATTTTCCTTCATTAGTCAATGCTAGTCATAAACATTTTAATAACTATACAAAGTGATCTTATATATTTAATTATTTTGTATTTTTGTTCAATACTTAGCTTTTCCATTTTTGTTCCTGTTATGGATGATTTTCCAGTGAATAGCTTTGTATTTTTTCTATACTTGTTATTAATCCCTTAGAAGTGAAATTTTGGGGTTCAGGGCCTGTGAACTTTGTTAGGTTTCATATTACATTAGATAGACAGACCTATTAACTTCTCAGGAAGAACCCTTTGCTTTCTTTGAAGTGTTTTATTTCCATGTCAATGGCTCTGTTCTTAGATTTAAGGGTTTAATGTTATTATTTCCTTCAGATATTCCTTATCAGGAGAAAGGCAGTGAGAAGGTAAAAGTGACAGGGACAAAGGGGATGGGCACCATGTAAGTAAGCAGTTAGGTGTGGGGATGTGGAATGACTTCATGAGATTAAAGGCTCTTTAAACGATGGTTGATCAGGATGAGTGGAGCTAGCTGCTTACTGCTTGTCCTCCCAAAGCTTCCTCAAACACAGCAGTGATTTAGAGGAACTGTACTGGAAAGATAAGGACTTCAGATGGCATGAGTTTCTGTGGGAGATGGACGCATCAGTACCTTCAGTCTTTCCAGCAGGATGAGCCAGCTCTTGAGGTGTAGCTCATGTTGATATATTTGAAGCCCCCAAATCCTTTCCATATGAACACCTACATACAGGACTGAAGGATGGGGTGGTCAGCCATGCTATGTTCACAGGCTAAAATCCTTCTACACAAGTTGTTGAGGTATCTGAGGAAATTTACTCAGGGCAGGAATTTACTTTACACATTACATTAATATTGTTGGCTTACTGGAACAATTTGAAATTCTCCTTTTCAAGGACTTGCTTTGAATATTTCTTAATTTCCCCATGTATAGCCATACCCATTGAGTGAGAATCACCTGTAGAACCTATTTCAAAGGCTCTGATTCAGAAGGTGGAAGTTAGGAACCTGGAATCTGTCCCTTTAGATAATGGTTTGCAATAGGTTATTTGACTAAAGGTAGAGAGATCCCAATTCAGTGGCAATGAGGGAGAGGAAGTTGTTCATCTTCATCTCCTTATAGGAAGGAATGCTATCTTTTGTAGGAACATCTTCAGCTATAAAAGCAACCTCTTCCACATCTCACACAGGTGACTGATCTAATCAAGACTTCAAAGATCTAGTGTTTCCAAGAGTGTCAAATCTAGGGGGCCACAGTTGTGTGGTTTTACTTCTGAATCATTTATTCTATATCAGAGGTCATTATTTTAGACATAATAAGCCAGAGTCTGAAATACACATTTTGCATGTTTTATCACATATGCACAATCTATTTTAACTGTCAATGACATAATATCATACATCATCCACTATGGATGTGGAAAGAGATCTGAAGGGAGGGGAGAAGAGAGGGCAATAGAATATCTGAAACAAAAGATGAGGAGAGATAACAGTCCAGAAGGAATGGAAAAGAAAGAGATCAGTGTACGTGTAGAATAAGTACAAAGTGTAGTAACATAAATGTATAAACATTCCATATTACTTTGTATGTAAACTTATCATAGGATGATAAAATCTATATATTAAACAAATCCAATGGGCCATTTTAACTCTGGGGCATCTTGTGCACTAAGCCCCAGCTGCAAATGCTTCATATATCAGCCTGTCCCTTTTGCCATCTCTTCTTCCTTTTCCTACCTCCCATCATAGCATCATGAGTGGCCCTGAGACCCTCCCTGGTAATGCATCTACACTCCAAATCTCCTGAGTTATTTTCTCAGGGATTGTCTATAAGCAGGTGCCCATGTGGGGTCTCCTGTCATGTCACTCCAAAGAACAGGTCTAGGACAGCAAGAGAGCAAGGCTGATCATGATAACTACAGCCAATGTCTTTGACTCTGATGGGCTCACCCTGTCACTTGAAGTTTGTCCCATGTCATGCACACATCTGTTCCATTCCTTTCTACAATCTTCCCATCTCCCACTGCCAGGGTCTATCCTTGCTTTACTCAAGTGTAGTGAAGCTTTATTGACTAAGTTTTAATTTAATCAGATTGCTCTCTGTTTGGAAATAGAAAGGTCTGGAATAAACTTGGAGAACACAGAGTGATTTGTTCTGAGACTCTCTGTCCCTGGAGGATTCTGGTTTAGAAATCGTGTTCTCTTTATAATTATGATAAGGGTCACAAAGTGAACTGCTTATCCATGGGCGGAGTCTCTCAGTCTCCCTTTTGCTCCATTTTGGACTTTCCCATCCTTCCCTGCTCACTCATCTCACTCATTATAGACTAGAACAACCATAAGAGCAGAAATGTCAGCTTTTTAGGTACAAGAACACCATGTATCTGGCATGCATAAAAATGTGATTTTGAGCATGTTAATCTTGTTTTAGGTTCTGCATTCTCAAAAGAAGGCTAATTACAGAGCTGAGTCCACTGATTTGACAGAACAAATGTAAAGTTATTTTTATTCTTCCAGATGCACAGTAATAACTCAATAAAAATAGAGCTGAGGTATATATGACACTTAATCTATCCCAGACACCATTGACCTAAGTTTGACATGTTCCTATGAAGTTTCTTTAATTAACCTATACAAATGAGTTAACTGAGGCACAAAGATGAAATAATACTACACATAGTTATCAGCGTCAAGAGTTGAACATCAAATTCAAACATCAAATACAATTATCATTTGTATTGTCAAATACAATATTGATAATTATGCACATTAATGAATAACATTAACCATAAAAATCACCATTGCTAATATGTAGAAGATAACAATCTTTTTTTAAAAAAGAGCTAAATTTGTTCTTTGACAATCTCATACATGTGTATGATACATCCTGATTTCTGTCACCTCCACTCTCTTACTCCTCTATGCTATCAAGCTCTTTCCTTCACCATAGAGTCTGTTTCTGACACTCAAGTCTTCTTGTTTTGTTTTGTGACCCCGTGGATTTAGCCAGACCTATCTGTGTGACTGTGAGTTTGGAACTGTGATGAAGCCTAGTGAGCTCACCATTGACTATGAACTGAGCATATGCACTTCTCCCAGAACCTATTGTAGCTAATAGATAAACAGGGAGTAATAGGACCTCACTAGTTCCTCCCTCATCCATGACTGACTGTGAAGTCTTATGCAGGGCCAGGGAAGGTGACCTCATTATCATAACATTTGTGTCATGCCCAGAAGATGGCATTTTACGGCTGCCCTTCTCCCTATCTGCAATTGTCTGCTTCTCTTCTCTGATGTTTGCAGTCTCAAAGACAGTGATATAAGAGCTTATCTTCCAAACTTCACCTGAACACATTCTTTTTTGGGGGCGGGTATAGAATGCATTTTAATTGTTTTGTGCAATGAAGTCTGATAGCATCACCCAGCAGCATCAGAATTAACACAGAACACCATGGAGTCAGGAAAGCTCAGTGGGAGATTGCTGCCATCTTTCACACTCTCTTCTCATCAAATTGACCATTTTTACATATAAACACATTCATGCACTTCTGCTTAAATTCTGCTTATCTGTCAGCCTTCAGAGTCAGGTACAAACTGCTTGATATTAATTGTTGCAGGCCCCCGGGAAACCAAGTTGGACATTTTCCCTCTGATTTAGAGCAATTCTTTCAAACCTCAACAATCCTTATAATCCCCACTTGTCCCATCTCCTGGCATGCAAAAAATATTTGTATGGTCTAACATAACTTATAAATACTTATATCCTGAAATACCATTGTAACCCTTCAATCATTTTTTTTGCCAAAGTTCTTTCTTTCTTTATTTCTTTAAAGTATATATTTTATTTTTTCCTGTATACTTTTATTATTATTATTATTATTATTATTATTATTATTATTAACAAAGAAGTCACGCTTTCTATCCCTGTATATCATTATTCAAGGTACCTTCCCCCTCTCGCCACATCAGGTCATTTTTTCTTCTCCACAACTCCCCATCCCCTCCCTGGGCAGGCAGCAGACAGTCCCATGGTCCCACTGACCCAATGACCCAATATTGCTTAGTTCAGTCTCCACTCCTGGCAGTCCTTCTCCTGTGAAGACTTAGCTAATATTATCTCATTACATGCTACCCTGAGCTTTCTCTGTTCTGTAACAACTTAGACAATGTTTATCTATAACATTGTAGTAATCCAATTTCAAATTTTTGTTTGCAATAGTACATCTTGGGTTCAATAATTGAGTTCTTAAAGTTAATCTGCTTTAAATTTACCTATACTAAAATGACTGCCTGTAAGGAATCAATAACTGGTTGATTTATGATGTGCAGAATGACATGAGCAAGTAGAAAATTTAGTATATAGAGAGCTTCAGAGAAAATTGTATCTTAAGACAAGTGTGTTCTGCACATTTGGCTTTTTTTTTCATTTTCTTTTTTTATTATTATGAATAAAGAAGTCACATTCTCTATCCTTGTATATCCTTATTCAAGGTCCCTTCCCCTCCCACCACATCAGGTCATTCTCTCTTCTCCACATTTCCCCCCCCCCCCTGCAGGCGGCCCATTATTACTTAGTTCAGCCTCCACTCCTGGCAGATCCAGTTTTCTCCCCCAACCTCAAGACTTAGTTGTTCCTGGCACATTTGACTTTTTAAAAATATTTTTATTTAAACATTTTTTTTAACATACCCTCCACTGTTCTCCCTCCCTCCTCTCTTCCCAGTCATCCCCAGCTTCCCCCTGACTGCATTCCCCCATCCCTTAGAGAGGGTAAGGACTCCCAGAGTAAGTCTAGCATATCCAGTTGAGGTAGGACCAAGCCCCTCCCCCCAGTATCAAGGCTGAATAAGGTGTTCCTCTGTAGGGAATGGGCTTCAAGAAGCCAGTTCATGCACTAGGAGTAAGTTCTGGTCTCATTGCCAGAGGCCCCATAAACTGCCCATGCCTTTCAGGGCTCATCCACATTCAGAGGACCTATTCCAGTCCCATGAAGGTTCTCCAGTTGTCAGTTCAGAGTCCGTGAGCTCCCAATAGCTTGAGTCAGCTGTCTCTGGGTTTCCTCATCTTGATTTTAACCCCTTTGCTCATATAATCTCTTCTCCCTCTCTTTGCCTTGTCTGGGAGCTCAACCTAGTGCTTAGGTGTGGATCTCTGCATCTGCTTCCATCAGTTCCTTAATGAAGGTCCAGAACACATTCTTAATTTGGAAAAAAAAAAGTATCAATGAATGAGGTCTATCACAGTAATAGAGAGAATGAGAGTAACTCCCAGAGGAACTAGGTGTGGCTGCAGAGGTGCTGCCTCAAAGAAGCACTACTTTAGTTAGGTGGAAAAAATAGGCCAAGAGATTAGTTATAATATGGTGGCTGTACTTGATCATCATTGCTGTATTTTTGAACATCAGTAATAATAGACTTTCAGTGTTCTTGCTGCCAAATAATATGTGAGGTTGTGTAGATTTAGTTGGGTTAATTTTACTATTCTACCATGTACACATTTCCAAAATTAACATGATATGCACCAAAAATACTTTTTTATTGGTTAATTTAAATAAAAATGTCTGTACTGTAGTCTTATAGAGTGGTTTTTTTTTTTTTTTTTTTTTTTTTTTTTTTTTTTTTTTTTTTTTTTTTTTTTTTTTTTTTTTTTTTTTTTTTTTTTTTTTTTTTTTTTTTTTTTTGAGAGACTAATTCAATATGGCATCTATTTCTGGAATCACTGTAAGTCATACTCCCAAAGACTTCATTCATACTACTCAAACTGTCACGACCCTTCTTTTAGGAAAAGACACCAGTTCAAGAACAAACACAAGTTAAACAGACAATTAATTTTTGACATGATTTTCCATGTTTTCCCAGAACTCCACCCTTTTAGACATACGTTGTTTTCTGCTGAGTGTCTCTAATTGACCTTGTACCCAAATCTAAACATTCCTGGAAATTCGGTGATGGATGGGAGTCCCAGCAATGGTCGCAATGGGAACACACTTTAGCACTCCTTTGCTGGCTGTGCTTGGTTTATGTTTTCATTCCTTTAGCCCATGTCCTTACTTACACCAGGAACTGGAAAAGAGGAAAAATGCCAATTCTGAAACAAAACTTTGGAAATAAGATAAGTTGCAGCTGCTTCAGCAAAAGGAAGCAGCTGTGTTCTTGCAAAGTAAATGATAAAGACTGGATTGCCCTCCCTAGCTGAAGAGCGAAGGAGCTTTAAGATGGTTAGGACAGAAATGGAATTAAAAAAATATTCATTTCAGTTTAGCCTGAAGCTTTGCCTGCAATGCAGAGGCCTCAGCCTTAAATATTCTCTCATGAAACCAAGATGAAATAATCTTTTAGAAAAGAATTCCTTTGAAAGTACATGGAGGAACCATGAAGGTACTGGACAAATTTTTCCTCTTTATTAGGAGTAAAACAAAAGAAACAAACAATAAACCCAAGTTTATGCACCATGTCAATAAGCGACAGCATCATCCTTATTATTGTCACGACTAATAGCTAACCATAGATACTTACAGGCCTCTCACATTTGTTTTTGCCCATGACTATAGGTCAGCACCTTACATATCAGACCTAAATGTTGCCAAGTTCAATTCTTTGCATTCCTTTTATTGAGTCACCTGTTTATTGTTATTGATTTGTGCATTCACTCAGGCATCAATTTAGTAACTCATTTATTAGAGAATTGGCGGAATTTAGTAGAAAATAGGCTATGCTAGGATTCACAGCCTCATCGAGAAGTGTAATCACAGAAAATCTCAACACACAGGTACTTAGGCTTGAACATGATGCTTTCAGAAAGGAGTAGGTCACCATCGCTGCTTAGGAAGTTTCATGGCAGTCAGGAACACCTCACAGGAGTACAGGAGGAGGTAATGATTGTTATGATTGTTATAAATGAATCAGAACCATCATAGCAGTCTATGAAATTCAGTGTTACAGCTGTTTTCTATAGGTTTTTAACAGGGCTTTTCCACATTGTGCATTGTTTGCCCCCTCTTCCTGCTTACCCCACCCCCAGAAAAGTATGTTGCATCTTGTAATGGAACATTCATCTTCTCACTGTAGTTTATTGGATCAGGTAGGTACTGTATTTCATGTGCCCTGGAATTCTTAACACCACTGCTAGTTACATATGTTGGCATTATGAATCTTATAATAAAGCCCATTCTTGCATCAATGATAAGCCTATGTTACCTTTTTTAATAATTAAGAAAAAAATGACTCAAGAGAATGTTATGAGATAAGCCAACTAGAGACCACCACATGGACACTCTTAAAGTCAGAAATAAAGTCTTTATTGCTGACTGGGGGCTGCACAGGGAACTTGCCCAAATCATGCAGCCCCAAATTTTATGGGCTTTGTCTTTTATGCACAAAATTCACATCCTGGTTATCACACTTCAGTTATCAAGAAACAGAACTACAGAAGCCAAAGGCAAGGTTAGCAAGCACATTTATGGACTTTATTGGAACTATAAACTTAATCTTTGATGTGTTAGGTCTTTGTTCCTATTTTGGCAGATGTTGGGACCTATGTGCCAGGTTTTAGGCCAGAATGGTGCTTCTAATACAATGTCAGTTGTGCTGAAGTCTGGAGGCCTCGTTATAAAAGAGCCCAAACAATATACTATACAGAAGTTACTCAAGATTATGTGGTCCTTAACTTGTCCAGAACCATCACCAAGAGAAAGGATCTTTAGGGCAACCAAAACATTTCAACTGTGTGTGTGTGTGTGTGTGTGTGTGTGTGTGTGTGTGTGTGTGTGTAGTCTGAGGTCACTCACTATCAATTATCTTTCTCGATTATTCTTAATCATATTTTTGAGTTAGTATCTCTTGCAAACCTGACCCTATAGCTCCCGGATTCTTCTCAATTGGCCAACCAGCTGACCCTACAGAGAAATCCTTCTGTCTTCACCTCCATATTTGTTTTACATGAGTGTTGGGGATAGAACTCAGGTCTTTATTCTTGTAGAATAAGCACTTTACTGACTGAGCCATTTCCCCTCCAGCCCTCAGCACTTTTGACTAACCTGCATATTTTGCTGTGAATGGTGGTACATAATCACGGTCTTAGCAACCAAGGTGCTGGGTGAGGCAAGAGAGTCACAGTGAGTTTGAGGCTAGCCAGGACAACATAGCCAGTTCCAAGCCAGCTTCAAAATTATAGTGACTCTTTCTTTAAAACAGATAGATTAGTGCTACTCCCTCACAAAAAGTCTGCAGTATTTTGCTTTTGCTTTTGTTTTTTTACCCATAAGAAAGCATCTATGAGAATTGCTCTCTCATCCCTCTTTCCCTATTTGCTTTTCTTCTGTCATGCCAATCATGATAACTTTATTTCTATTGCTTTGTAACTTTTAGGCCTCATCTCCTTACGGCAGAAGAGAAGTTAAACATGAGTTCCAGAATGAGATAGGTCTTATGAAAACATAAAATGGTCTTGTGGGCTAGACATATTAATCTGGACAAAAGGAGCTGACAAACACAATGATTTTATTTATTGATTTTGCTACAAGAAACCTCAGCGTATTTAGTATGTAGTTTAAACATCAAAGTCAGGAATCTTGTTTGCAGCATTGTCCGGATATATTTGGCCATGGAAACCTTTCCTCAGGGTTTCCACTAAGAATTAGAGAATTGTAAGCACTGTCCAAATCTCTGGCCTAATTCTTAGGCACTTAGTCTGTGGCAGCCAGGCTGGCTTGACATAAATATCACACTCCAAAAGAGAGAGAGAGAGGGAGAGAGGGAGAGGGAGAGGAGACTCTTCTACTCTTCTCAGTTTCCTAACCTTATTTTTAACAAAAACTTTTCATCACTTTTTTCTTAATTTTTTTTAGAGAAGGGCATGGCAAAATAGAAATTAATAGCAGAAGCTATAGAGGTAAAGGAGCTCTCTCTATCACACATACACACACAGAGACAGAGAGAGAGAACACCCCTGTTCAAGATATTCCTTTAGCTCAAGACCCATAGAAATTCATTTGTATACCTTCATTAATGCTGAGAGCATCTTGTGCAATAGATTTTAAATTTTTTCCAATTATTTTTTCCTTTAAGCAGTTCTGTATCCAGGGCTTTGTAAGGGTAGCAGTATTGTCTGGGACATCTGTATATTCTTTCAGCCTGATCCTCTGTTTGCTATTGGATGCCCTACTTTGACCAAGGTGTTTTGCTATGGGACTATGCTCTTGTACACTGTAAAGATTTATTACTTATAATGGTTTATTAAAATGCTGATTGGCCAATAACAGGAAATAGAGGCAGGGCAACCAGACTAGGAGAATTCTGGGAAGAGGAAAGGCAGAGATGCAGTAGCTAGCCAGATGTTGAGGAAGGAAGACGAGAATGCTGCAGTGAAGAAAATGTACTGAACCACATGGATAAACATAAATAGATTTATGGGTTATTTAATTCTAAGAGCTAGCCAATAATAAGGGTGAGATATTGGCCCAGCATTTACTATAAAATTAAGCTTCTGTGTCAATTATTTGAGAAATGGCTGCTGGGTATTTGAGAGTTTCTGGGTAGGACAGATATTCCAACTACAGTGTTCCTGAGTTCTTAACCCATATTCTATTAATTCTAGAAGCCTCCTTGGAATGTGGAACAGTCTTACACACACCAGCCCTTGGTTGAGTATTCAACAAGGCAGAAATATATGCTCACAAAGTTGTATAGCATTTAGGGAGGGTTAACTTTCATGATATATTAGAAGAGATACTTTTATTTAAAAATAACCTGATTTCAAATGATTTTTTAAATAGCCCATGATCATGGCTAAAAGATTTATTTTCATACTATACCTGTTTTAGGATGTCCTCAGGGTGTTGTTGAGTAGTATAGAGCTTCAGACCCTTGTTTCAGGATGAGTTGTTTGGCTTCTAGTTCCATGAAAGTTAAAGAGAACAGTAAATGGAAGGTCACAGTGGGATGGAGAGTGAGATTGGAGAGGGTTCTTCTCTCATCGAGACACTGACTTATATTGGTGGAAGAAACTTTACATAATATATAATCCAAACAAACAAAGTAAATAATGCACCCACAGACATTCAATCCTTCAGACCTGTTGCATTTGATTATTGCCCCTCTGTGCCTTTCATCACAAACTCATCAAGCTATAATTGTAAATGTTTTGGAGATATATTTGCTTGCTTGCTTGATTAGGAATTTCTAGCAAGGCTGAATTTCACATTGGGAAACATTTTATGATGATCAGGGAAAGCAAACATATAAAAACCAGGAGCTTTGGGCTGGAGAGATGGCTCAGTGGTTCAGAGCACTTGTTGTTCTTGCAGAGGTCCTTAATAACATTACTAGCAACTTTATTGGATGGTTCATCTGCCATTAACTCTTGCTCTAGGGATCTGATACTCTCTTCTGGTCCCCATGAGCACCTACACTCACATACACATGCCCATACATGCATGCTTATGTATACACACACACACACACACACACACACACACACACACACACACAGACACACACAATTTTAAATCAAAGCAAAACCAGGAGCTATGAATCAGATGAAGTTGTATTGAAGCTGTCCAGAATTCTGTAGAGACATGGGGTGGGGGTACATACAGACCATTTGGGCTTGCCTCTAGCATAGGACCGAGATTAAATGATTTTATCTACATCTGAAGGGCCATGATATTGTGGTCAACATCTGGTTTTAACGTAACTGATTAGGACAATGATGGGGTTCTGTGGGTTCACATTCTAACCACATAACATCTGCTTCCCATGAGTTTCTTGGAGGGAAGGTCAGGGAGGCTGTCCTCCAAGGACAATGGCAGGTTTACTTTTCATTTAGAGAGGAGGCCCTGGAAAATAATCGAATGGATAAACTTGCTAATATGGCAAAAGTGAAAGCCTGGGAAGAATCCCTTAACTTTAGATTCTGTTGCCAGCTGGCACATGGCAGCTGCCTGAGGCTTGAAGGGCTGGCTAGAGAGAAAGATTGGAAACAGTTCCCTCTCATAGCTGAGCAGACAAGCCAGGGAACAAAAGAGCTGACTCCTACAGTGGGAAGACACCTTTCCTAATGATAGGAAATAGAATTTCAAGAATTGCCCTGGATAGTTCTGGAATCACTGAAAGCCACTCTGTGAAAGAACCACTGGGAAGCCACAGGGTAGGGCATCGCTGGGCAGAGCCCTGTGGTCCTTTTCCCATTGGTTCCAATCCATAGCCACGAGAGACTTTTGAGCAAAGGGGGAATCTTTAAATGGGGCAGAGCACACACTAGGCCCTGTCCTAAGAATGAGCATTACTTAATTAAATTAAATTTGCACTGCGAGAATTATCAGTGGCTGGTAAAAGTCCTGCAGTTTTCCTATTTGAACAAATATTGACTTTTTAGGCCTTTGTTATTGCCTGACATCAGCCTGAAACTGACACTGTTGATTGATTAAATATCAGTGTCCTTTTTTTTTTTTTTTTTTTTTTTTTTTTTGCTCAGTGTCCTTGCTCAAAGGATAGTCAAATATCACATCTCTTGTAGCTGGCAAGTTACATTTTTAAAAAATACATGTAGCACGTTTTTGGCTGCCTCTGAGGTTCTTGAGATCAATCAGAAAAAGTAGAAAATAACAACCCAATATTGGCAGAAATCCAAAAGACTTGTACCTTGGATAATTCAATACATTTCCCATCCTCAAATATCATATTTATGAAACAAGGGATTTGGAATATGAGAACTTGTTCGTCATTTCTGGTGAACTATATGAGTCCATGTTTTATCGCGGTAAAAACCCGCTGTGAGATATGTTTTAAATGGGATTTATTTTGTGAAAATTACTTATAAAACAGAGGTTTTAAGAGAAAATGAAGGGATAAGGTTATAGCGCACCGGAGCGTTTTTAAGGAAAACTCCTCATCCCCACGCTGCATGTCCGAACTCTCGCACCGCTGGCCCAAACTGTACACCCCGGAAGCCACGTCATCAGCCTGAAAACCTGCGCAACTGGTTGGGAACTCTCGCGAGAGAATGTCGGCTTCTTGTCCTGGTCCTCTCCCTCGGAGGTCTACTTCCAGAATCCTTTCCAGTTAACCACGCCCCGCTCGTCTCTAGTACTCTGACGCGATCGTTCACATGTATAGTTCCTGAAAGGCCATATAAAGATGACAAATAAACAGAGAGTCTAGATTATATTTGTTTTGTTTTCTTTTGATTTTTTTGACTTTTAATGAGCTGACTGCAAAAAGATAGTTGATTACTGGGGTTACTAAATACACATACTTTAAAAATATTTTAACTTTAAAATCTGTTTATAAAAATATGTTACTTAAAAAAAGAGTTTCTACTTTTGTCTCCACAAAAGATCAAAACCTATAAATTAGTTCTAGGCAAATGTGGTTCCATTTGCCAAGGCCACCTAAATGAACATTCTCAACTTCCAAAAAGCCAGTTGAGATAATCCAACTTCAAAACCCCATAACATCATCATCCTTTAACAACAAAAAATAAAAAAAAAAGCTTCGTCCAATTTCCCAAAAATATTACTTATTAATGTTTATTTTCATTATAAATAGTTAATGTGGTCCTTCAAGTTCCTGCTTTACAAAAATCATTGCCAGACATTCTTCAAAACACACACAAAAAAAAACAACTGATAAACTGTGTCAGATTTTCTACATCACTAAAAAGTTTGCTAGAGACTTTGGACCTATAGACTAAAAACAGATGTCCCAACGTTACAAAAAACCTTTGAGTGACTGTCCAGACAGACAGCTGTCATCGCTGTCACTTTATAGACGTTAAAAGTTGCTTACACTTCCTGTTTATTTACATAATATTATATCCTTCTATAGTCTTTGATGTAGTTAAAGGTTTAATAATTATAAATATAGTTCTTTTTAGTTTAAAAAATATATTAAATATAAAACTTTAGCCTCACAATGATAAAATAGATAATAAAATATTCTCTTTCATTTTATAAATACAAATAAACTAAATATTGTGACTATAATTCTTGCTTAAAAGCTGTTCTGTTGTTTATAATTTTACTATATAAAAATTAAAACCTTCCTTTTTAATTAAATAAAAAAAACATAATAAAAATGTTCTCTATATACTATAAATAAAAAACTGTTTTGGCCTATATAAAACACCATAAAAATAAATAAAAAATCAAAGACAACCAAATAAAAAAAAATAAAATTTATCAATCGCCATCCATCCCCCAAAAAAACAACATACAAAAAAAACAAATAAGCCACAAACAATGACCACATAATAAAAAAATTAATAAAAATAAATTAATTTAAAATAAAAAACTAACTAATAATATACTTAAAACATGAGCCAACAATAAAACTTATATAAATATCTAATTTCATTTCTTTTAAAAGACAAAAGCTACAAACACACAAACCAAAGTCCAAACCACTAACACCAAGTCACAACCTCCCAGACCCAAAACAAACCAAAAAAAAAAACTTTCTACAACAATGTTTCACAATCCTGAGACCCATTTCTCTTTCTTCACACTGTCTGATTCATGGTGCAATCCCTTCAGTAAATGTGGGATCAAGCACAGGTTGAATCATTCAATGAAGCAACAGGACACCCAATATTGATGAAATCAATGCAGTAGGTGTTTCTATTATCTGCTCTTATTCATTGAAAGTAGAGACTGTTCTCACCTTTTATAAGTAGCAATACATAGAACGCACTAGAACTCATCAAGTTGTATAGAATATAATACATGTATTTATATATTTCAAAGATAACATCAGTAAATCTACCATACATTTTGCTGCAGAAAGCTGTATTACCAAATATGTGCAGTATAAAAATATTTATGTGACAATAATGATTTTGTATGTATGTGTGCACATAGACAAATGTGAAATATGAATAATGTTAGTGGTCAAAAAGATTTTAATGTTAATTAAAATTAATATTATATTTACATTTTTGATGAGAAGGATTTTTTATGTGAAAAATTAAGTCATAAAGCTGTATTGAAATTTTGTTGGTGGTGAATAGATAAAAAGAACTATATCCCCTACATGTAGAGATCTGGTTGATGCTTGTTTGTCAGGAAGAATAGTGGCTGTTGGCAATGCATTTTAAGATGGGCAGTGTGATACTTAAAGAGAATGAGTGGCCTTATATAGCATACTTGACTCTCAGCACCCTGTTTCTTGATTTGTTTTTTAGAGTCATTGGAATGACTGCAGTTGTCTGAACCTGATGAGTCAGGGAGGTCTCTCCTACCCCACTCTTCCCATATGAGCTGTGGATGGCTCCAGATGACAGTGGATGCTGTAGGTAGATGTAGGTACACACATGCCACCTCAGTGTCTCCTTATACTTCCTCTTAGAAGGAAATGACCTGGCTCTGAGGCTGGAGGCTGAGATGATGATTTGAGAGAAAGAAAAGATGATTTCATGTTGGAGAAACTGAGACCAGGCTATGATGTGCAGCTGTATCTTTGAGTTTCGTGGATTTGTTGGCTGTTAGAAGAATACTACCCATTTGTTGTTCATTTAGGTCTTACAGCAATTAATCAATGATGCACTTTTAGACAGCTTCTGTGTTCAGCATCTGATTTTTATCCTTACAGCAATCTTATGGATTAACATTTTCAAAGAGTGGAATCTGGAGATCAAAGAAATTAAATAGTTTTGCCAAATGTAATTCAGGAAGATCAAAAAAATGTGGAAGTTGTATCCCACATAATCAACCTCAGGATATAGAGCCCTGAAGTGGCAGAGCCCAGAGGGTGTGGTCTAATGGCTCAGTTGCCTGTATTAGGTTATAGACTTTAGAGATAGTAGGATATAGGCAACACTTAGCATGTTGTTTGCCTTGTAATTGGTCCACAAAAAAATTGGAGACAATGAAGTGAATATATATTACTTCAGTTATTTGAACTTTAGAAAATAATGGAGGGAGATCGTTCTAACTTGGTAACGTCTTTTGAGGACATGAGCTCATGAATTACCCCCCCCATCCCACCTCTCCTTCATTTCATTTAGTTATCATAATGAACACAACTTACATTTCAAGTTCTAGTGACAACCACCAATGACCTGTTGTAGAGTTGCCCAAATGTTGGGAGCTTCTGACAATGATTGAAGGTTCTGGCCGTGGCTGTTCCAGGAGGCAGTGATATGTGTCTGAATAAACTTGGCTTAATCACACAGAGTCGTGGTTGGCTCACTTTATCAGTGACACAGCATCAAATAAATAAATGACTCTTGGAAAACAGCTCATTCTCAAGCCAGCTGCTTTATTGCTGAGCTCTGAATTCACTCTGATTAATGAGAATGGACTTGCTCATATTGCAGATCCGGGCTGCTTCTCAGAGCCCTACCCTGCCCTTCCCTGTTTTGTCATTAATCTAGAGGACTCAGGATGGTGCCATGTCATGGATACTCCTTGATCTATGAAACAAAAGCTCTTCAAAGGTAAACAGAAATGTTGTTATCTTTGGATCACCATAAGATACAGCTTCCTGCTGCAGAGTAGATTGGAATCCCAGAATGACATTAGTAATTTTTTTCCCCATTTCAATGTCTCATATACTTTAACACTTAGACATGTTCTGAGAACTACTAACTGCTACTAAACAGGGGGGACATTTCAACTTTTCTATCTAGTTGAGGTCTAAACTCTGTGTTCTTTTCATTTTCCCCTTGGATGTCCCTCAAGATTTTGCCCTATGCTACATAGTCCAAAGATCAATCTATGATAACTATTCTCTTGGTTTGAATGAGTGAATTTAGTAAGGACATTGTAAGCCACAGTAAAAGAATAAATAGTAAGAAATAGGTAGATAAATGATAGATACAAAAACATCATCAAAAACTCAGATCATCTAGAAGAAATTGTTTGGAGAAAGCCCCATTAAGTTAGTCGGCTAGAGTCCTGACACAGAAGAATGCCCTCTTGGATGAGTCTTCCAATACAAGAACATATAGCAGCAGGCAGAGTTGATATCATCAAATAAGGTGTTCACAATACCCAGTAGAAACAACTAGACTGGAGTCCTCAGTTGAGACTTTCTCTATGTATGAGCATCCCATGGATAAATTTGTACTTTTATTCTATAGCCACTTTTATATTGTGGAAAATTATAGCCTCTGTTGGAAGTAGCTTATCTTTTAGTTATTCTCCAAGCATTTTTACTTATGGGCTGTTCTGTACTTCTCTTTCCTCTCTGTCACAGGTATGAGATCTGGGGAGCAGCCCATCCCTAGACAACAATTTTGGGAGAATACTTTGAGACAGACATGCTTGGGACTGAAATGTGGGAAAGGTAATCTTGCTTTTTGAGCCAGTCTTTTAGTGAGTATAAATAGTACATGACAATTTACCAATATGATGCACACTGCAGGCCCCATTGGGTTTTTTCTTCATTTTGATTTCTTTCATTACTCAACCTCATAGGAAATACCTAGATAATACAGAGTCCACAGAGAAGAATATGTCTCTCTCCTTTCTTCCTCTCTGTTTTTATTTATTACTTGAGACGGCCATGGTCAGTAGCCTGTATCTTTTAGACCTCTGAGGATAGATGAATGCTTCTCCACTTCATTTATTTTGCTGACATATGATCATCCTAAATGCAGTAGTATTCAGCCATATTTTCAATAGCACCCAGAGATAAAAGAGTTGTGCAGTAATTTAGGCACAGGAAACATAAGTAACAAAATAAATTGCCACGCAAGTTCCCACCTAAGGTTTGCTAAGTGACTACAAGGTGCTTCATAGATTTTAGCCAAGTTACCAATTACAGCTATTTGCTTATCCCATTCCCCTTCTGGAAGCAATCTGAACTTAGACTTTGCTGTATTGATCCCAATACATTTAAATTTTGATTAAATATTTTTAAATATAAACAGTTGACCCTTCTGGATAAAAATCCTATCTTCTGGATAAAGGTAAAATTATACAAATAATAAACTCTCTCTCTCTGTCTATATATATATATATATATATATATGTATATAACAACTTATTTATTTTAACATAATTTTGTATTTATGAACATAACCATATGTGGTTTGGTTTACTTCTTGGTGTATTTTAGTGTTCCATGTGAATGTATCACAGGTAATTTAGGGTAATTTAGTCTACCATTTAAGGATATTAAAATACTCCAATAGTTGCTCTCATACATTTTTGCAGTGATTATTGCTAACTATGAATTTTTGGCTTGAGTAAGACCTGAGTTTCTTCATTGCACTCAATTATATGTGAAATTGTTGGATCATAGTGTGTGAGTTATTTTACCTTTAACAAATGTTTCTATTTGGAAATGTGGAAATTTGAAAAAAAATCACTTTGTCTTCCTTAATATTTCATATTCCCAGACACTTCAGTTTTCTCCATGACTTTTATTTTAATTGTATTTCCCTAATTTTTAAGAAGAATGAGAAATCTTCCTAGATGGGAGTAACTATTCAGGTTTCTATTTCTTATAAATTGTCTATTTATAACACTTGGCAAATTTTCATTTTCCAAAGAACTTCTAACACAAAGAAGTTATTACAACATGCTAACAGTGGACTCTTGTTTCACTAGTTTATAATACTTTTTATGCAACAACTATGATAATTATTCATTTTCCATATTCTTTTTTGTTTCTTCCTACAAGAGACAAATTCCCCTACTATGGACAAGATTCTCTCTCCATTCTTCCTCTCTCCCTGCTTTTTTCTTTTTCCCTTGCTTCCCGTCTTTGAAAAATATTTCAGCAATACTACCATTTCACACATCAATCAAAAATGGTGAAACTATGGCTGTGAGCAAATAAGATGTCCAGGTCTTGGCATATTATGTTGTAGAGGCAAATTTGCCAATATTTAAGCAAATAGATAAAATGTATTATACATTTTAATGTATGTATTTAATTTAAATATAATACCTTTATACATGCTAAGGTAAAAAGCTAACAGTCAAGAGGAGAGAAAAGAGTATTATGTAACAGAGGAATTGTGACATTGGAATGGATGCTAAGAAAGCCTTTGAAAGGTGCATCACTATGCAGTGTGGGAACAGGCCATCCCTGTTTATGGGAAAGGAAAGCTCCAAGCAGAGAACATTTAGCTCAAGCATTCCAGGGCACAAGCATGACTGCTGTGCTCAAGAGCCTTTGGAAAGCTGCATGTGTTGAGCAAACAGTGTCAAGATCAAAAGGTCAGAAATAAGGCTGAGAAGAGGAGATCTGGTATAGGCCATGGAGGGCCTTATAGAACCCATACGGATGTTGTATTCACAAGAGAGCCACAGCATATCATGTCATTTGCATTGCTTTTGTGTTTCCAACAAATGTCTTTTTTTTTTTCTCCCATGTTTAACACCAAAAGATGACACCTAGTCCTATGTACTTGGAATTTGGTTGCAAACCCAGATGTTTTGTTTTAGCTCTCAGAGACTCCTATCTATGTAACAGAGAAGTATTACCAGGAGGGAAGAAGAGCATACAGTGTCTCTACAATGCTCTTAGCAGTGTGTTAGCCACAGCTCTCTGTAGGCTCAACACTGGAAGATTATCCTGTAGTCTGAATTTCTGATCCAGCCAGTCCAAAGCTGGTACTCACAACCCTACTGCTTCGTAGCCCCAAATAGTTACTCAAATGTATTTATTTGTTTATTTTTTAAAAAGTTCTTTTTTCCCCATGTATCTCCCTGCTTGCCCTTCCTTCCCTCCTCCCAACCCCTCCCAGTTCTCCTTTCAGTCTTCCCCCAACCCATCCCCAACTGCCTCCCCTGAAAGTGCAAGAAGTCCCAAGGTGGGTCAGCTCAGCCTGGCACATCTACTCCAGGCAGGTCCAATTCCCTCATTCCAATATCAAGGCTGGGTTAGGTGCTCCTCTGCAGGGAATGGGCTCCAAGGTGCCAGCCCATGCACAGGAACACAGTCAGATGCTTATATTAATTATATGTTGTTTGGCCTATAGCTCAGGCTTATTGCTAGCTATCTCTCATATCTTAACCAATTTCTATCAATCTGTCTTGCCACATGGCTTGTGGCTTACCATTAAACCTGATTCTTTCGTGGCTGGATCTAGTCTCTCCTGAATCTGTTCTCCTTTCCCTGTACCTATGCTTGGATTTTCTGCCTTTTCTAAGCTGCTCTTGCATAGACCAAAATAATTCCTTTATTATCCAATGGTTTTCACAGCACACACAAAGGCATCTTACATCATTATCCCGTGATGGCACAATTACAACTGGCATCGCTGGGGAATCATTTGTTATCATTGTTGTTTTCTGTGGACCATACTTAAGCTTTCAGGAAAGCTGTGATAATTTGTGGCTCCCCAGGTTTGGTTTTTGTAATTTTGCATTAAGATAATTGCTAACATAATGTTTAATCAATAGACTATAAGTCAGATCTCTCATTTTAAGCTTTCAAAGGTGTCTATAAATCCTAGGCCACCTTTGCTTCATGACATACTTTGTGATGTGGTTCTTCAACTGTGAAACTTGTATGACAGAATAAAGATTTAAAGAGAGGGGAAATTCAAAATTATTTAGTAGACTGTCTTTATTTTCTATATATATAATTGGAGGTAAAGAGAAGCTGTTAAAATTTATCCATTCATCTAGAACCAAGCAAAAATGTTGTGAACCACTCTAGCATATTTGAAAGAAACTATCTTTAGACATCAAAATAAGTTTGGTTCTCTCTCTCTCTGGCTGTATGATCCTGTGTATGTTACCTAGTCTTTCTGAAACATGATTTCTTCATTTGTAAAAGCTGGATACTACTTATTTTGTAGAGTGGCTAAAAATGATAAATGTACCCAAATTTTTCAGGTACCACATAATGCAAAGTAAGTGCTAGCTAAAATTTATAGCATTTATTATATTTTAATTTATTTTTTTGAAGTCAGCCTTCTGAATGACTGATTGAGTCCTAATAGAAGCCCAACTTTAAGCATCATTCACACTAACAGGTAAAGCAGGCTTTATTCTAGATATTCTTTTGATACTCTGCCTAGGTACATACTCATAAAAAGATGTGTTTTATGAAGAGCCTATGACAGAGGGGAAAAAGTGTTCAGCACAAACAGCACCTGGAAAATGTCTGCAAAGGATAAAGGAGACAATGACACCAGGTGAAGATGAGGCATGGTATCACAAGCCTGTAATCTCACTCCTTGGGAAGCAGATGCAGGAGGATTGCTGCAAGTCTGAGTATAGCCTCATCTATATGTGGTTAGTTTAAGGCCAGCTAGAGCTACATAGGGAGACACTGTCTCAAAACAATAACTGGAGAAAGAACGATGATGCTTTCTCATGCTCAAGGATCCAGGATGTCACGTGCATGACTTTTGGCTTTGGTGTTCCAAGTATTTTGAGTGTCCAGTTCTTTTTAGATGTGTTTAATGTGCTTTGGGGCATTTGATTGCAATGAAGTAGACTCCAGGCATTTCCTTTGTGTGCTTACATGAGAAATTATCAAATTTACTAGTTTGAGGCACACTCATCAGCTTCATAATAAAAATGTCTCCTTAGTCTAACATCTGCCTCCAGAAGCCCTGATCTTCACAGCAAAACATAACAGTGATAGTGGAAGGTGCATTGGAATGAGCTGCTGAGGGCATGTGATGCTGCTGAGGGATGTGGAGAAATTGTAAAGCACTTTATTCTGGGTGATAATTTTCTGTAGCCAGGAATGGCTCTTTTGCAGCCTTTGTGGATGGTACTGTTGGGCACAAATGAGATTTCTGGATTCAATTTACCCAGAATTTGTGAGGTGCTTTAGTTATTTCAGATTCAGTCCCAAACCATAAAATACATGATCACATAGGTGATTGATATGTGGATTTGCAGGATTACCTTTCTCGTAAGTAAAATGATGTGGTCAGAATCAAAGCCTCTTCCTGATAGCATGGTGTCTTGGATACAAGCATGATTATAAAGTTGCTTTTGGAATCTCAGAGTCAGAACAAAAGAAAGTAAATTGTACTTAAATATATACACGTTATAGAAATGCCTCATCAGTGATAACTCTTCTTGCTATGTAGCTGATCTGTTCTGTGGTAGTAATGTATTGTTTAGAAAGTAGAGTCTCAGGATATTCTCCAAAAGCATCTTTATGGACCACTCCACTGTTCTGAAGACCAGAACACTGTTTCTTCAGACAGGTCACAGGAAAAAGGACTTCTTTGTAGTATTTATTTCTTACTAGCAGGTTCTTTTTTTCTCAAAGCTTTCCTAATTCTTCAGAACAACAATATGTTTGGAAGTCATTTCTGAGTCAGTGGAGTTGAAACTTCCTGGGAGACTCCTTCCTTACAGATGACATCATCACTAAATTTTGGGAAGCAGTGTTTACTGTAGATCACCTTGACTCTGAATATGCAAACCCTACATATGAAGGCATGATAATAGTAGTGGGGCTGTCAAGTTCCCACATAGGGATCCAAACACCAGAAATGGCAGGATAGAAGAAGGAAGCACATGTGGGTTTGAGAGAAGTAAACACTATGACTATAGGTTGAACATCCTAATCAGAAAACATGCAATACTCTAATATCTCAAACTGATGATGTTGATTGAACACTGACATAGTTGGCCATATCAGATTGAAGAGTCATTAGAAATATATAAAACTGAATGCACGCTACATGTATAAGGTATATATTAATTGAATGAGCTTCATGTTTGGCTGGGTTCTATCTGTATGACTCTCATATAAATCTCACTATGCATATGTACATATTCTAAACTCTGAAATCAAAAGCTCTTCTGCTCCCAAGCATTTTGGATGAGGCACAATCATCATGATTATTTTATTGTTTATTCATCATACTTAGAACCTCCAGGAAAGGGTGCCTCAGGCTTTGTAATCAGCAGCAGCAAGCTTAGGGAGCACTTATTTATTCATACAGTAAATTATACCAGAAGAAAGGTATAGGCACCATCGTTTTCTTACATAATGTGAGTGTCTCATTGAGCAGATAGTCTCTCTGCCATCTAACTTTGAGTGCAATGAGCTGAAATTCAAAACCTAGTCATAGCTACCAGCCTGTTGGGTGTGGTATAGCATGCCTTTAGTAGAAGCACTTGGATGGCAGAGGCAGGAAAATCTCTGAGGGTTTGAAATCAGCCTGGACTTCATTATAAGTTCCAGGATAGGCAAGGTTACACAGTGAGCCCCTATCTCAAACAAAAACAATAATAAAAACAAGGAAACAAAACCAATCAACTCTTATGTCAGTTACCTTGTTTGGGTTAGAGCCATTTTTTTTTTAGGCTTTGTCCTCTTGAAGGAGCTCTGAGTTACCTTGTAATTAACAAACAAACAAAAAATATACCTTTAATGGCTGATCCTGGCTGTTGACTTGACATGTATAATCAATTAAGGTTCTGAGAATGTCTGTGGAGGCGTTTCTGTGATTGCTAACAGATGTAGGAGGGCCCAGTCCACTATGGGGAGTATCATCCTTTAGCAGGTGGGCTTGGGATGCACAAGAAGGATGAGCCTGGAAGCAAGCAAAACAAACAAACAACCCCCTCAAACCCAACAACAGCAAAAATAAGCAAATGAAAAACAGAATTCCTTCATTGTTCTTTTTTTCAGTTTCCAGCTTCAGGTTCTTGTGTTGAAGTTTTGCCTTGAATTATGGACTATAACCTATTAGCCAAAGAAACCTATTCCTATTCCTCTCTCTCCTCCCAACTTCTGCTTCTAGTCAGTGGTTTCTCACAGTCAGAGAAAAGGAAACCAGTATAACACCTTATACCCTGGAAAGGTGAAGGAAGAAGTTCTGCTGGTCAAAGGAATCAGATAAACACTCCACTGTGTTTGGAAGAAATGATGAAAACTTAATGTTGGAGCCAACTGAGGAACATTCAGGAGTCTTGGTGGAATTTGTGGTGGTGGTGGTTAGTTTTGTGATAAGAAACACAATCATTGAATAGAGTGCCTTCTGTGTTATTCAGCTTTTTGTGAGGCCAAAGACCTGAAATCCAAAGCTTAGCTGTATTTCACAGACCACCCCCATGTCAGTTACCTTGCTTGAGAAACTACCATTTTTAGTAGTGAAATTTAAAGACAGGCAACCAGAGCCCCATGTTTCAGCTCATGGTACTATGATTTAAATTGCAACACGTCCTGGAATGTGCATTTCAATGCCAATTTAAATGTTGTTAAAGTGTTCGCATTTGTTTCTAGCCCTTTCACTAGGGATGAGTTACCCAATGGCCTTCAATTTGCTCATCTCCTCTTATTTGTTCTTGGGCTCTTTGCTAAATAGTGTCAGATGGCAGACAGTACATCAGTTATGACCCAGCCTGATGTCTCCTGCAGTATGCTCAATAAATGTTTCTGCTTTCTAAAATCAAAATGACACAAGAACTATCTCACTAGAATTAATGAGAAAATTATTCCATCTAAATCATTCCCACCTGCCTACGTGAAGGCAATCTATCAAATTCTGCAGCTTTCATATGTCTGATATATATATATATATATATATATATATATATATATATATATATATATTAAACATCTCAGGTCCTGGGTCTCAGCCTGAATTTCTGGAGAATCCTCATAAGAGGCTAGCTGTTCCTGAGATATATCTAGAGGCATCAGAGAGTATGACAATCTCAGTGAGGCCATATACTAGCTCTGTGTCCTCAGGCAGGCTATTCAGCCAGAAGTCCCATTTCTTTGGTTCTGAAAAATAGACAGCAATAATCATTTCCTTGGAAGGTGGGTGGGAGGATTGATAGAACAGAGGTGAGGCAGTTGGCATTGAACTATCCACACAACAGATGCTCAGTAAATACTTGCTCTTTGAAGTCTCACCAAGGCTTCAAAGGTTGGCAGAGTGCCATCACGAGAATCATACTAAGCAAAGCATAAAATATCTCTAAATGTTTTAGTGCTGAAATCCATTCAGGATGGACTATCACTACCTTTTTTTCTTAAAGTGTGCTTATGACCACAACAGGAAAACATCAGTTTTGGGACAGTTTCCTTTGCAATGCTTTTGTTTGTTTTACAACAAAATTTGTCTTTTTCTAAATGACTTTGCAAGGCATCAGGAATATACACTGAGTATATACTCGTTGGTACTCACTGCCAGACCTTATTCCAGAGTGGTCTTCTGGTACAGCTTGTGTCATAAGGCCAGTGCCACATGCTATGACTAATCTTTCCAAAGCAAAGAAAAGAGAAGCAGACAGGTATAGTGGTGCATGTCTTTAATCCTGGCACTTTGGAGGCAGAGGCAGATGGATCTCTGTGAGTTCAAAAATAGTCTGGTCTATACGTAGAGAGTTTCAGTACAGCTAGGGCTACATAGAAGAGACCCTGTCTTGGTGAGGGGGCAGGTCAGATAAGACTAATGGAGGAGAAGCAATGGTTCATATGTGGGAAACCCTTTCATCTCCAGGTGGCTTTATTGATGGGTTTTGGTGAAACTTGGCATTAGGTAAAGAATTTAAAAAAATCTTTCCTCCATCTGCTGAGCCTTGACTCTCCTCTCTGTTCTAGACTCAGTCTCTTTGCTATTTTTTTCTCTTCTTATCTGTCTCCATCTTTCATTTGTGGAGTAAGAATAGAGGGGTACAGAGATCAACTGAACTCTTGCTATTTTCTTCACTGATTGCTTGGTGGAACTGAGAATCTTGTTAGAAAACGTTGGCACTGTGAAGCTTGGATGAGTGAGAAAGTGGCCAAAGGTTGGGAAAATCAAGTTGCCCTTTCTTCCTACTTTGAATGCTGCTGTAGAGCACTGGAGATGCTCGTCACCATTTACTAGTTGGTAGCAAATGTGCTTCCTCAGGGATGGGAAGTCTACTTGAAAATGTGTCTCTTGTTTAATAATATTCAATGAAAAGATTTTGGCTGCTCAGTTCAACAAAAGAGATGTGTATTCTGAATGTCAGTAGCCAAGCAACCCAGGGACAAAACCAAAGGACTTCAGATTTGCTTCTCTCTTTTCATTTGTTTTTTAAGAATTTACCTGTCGTGGGATCTGAAAGGCTTTGTTCTTTCATATGATATTTATATTTTGAGATCTAAGGGAGGGTGAGAAAACAAATGTCAATGTCTCCCGAACCCTGCCCCATGTGGGCATTTGAGAGTCATGGAATATTAGTGCAGATGACATTTTGCAGGCTGTTGTGCAGAAAACACACTAAATCCCAAATCCTTTGGCTCACCCAAGCTGCTTAACTCTTAGGAATGCATTTTTGCATCTTGCGCCAATATTTTTTGCCTCAGAAATTACAATATTTTGTAAAACATGGCTAAGAAGGGACTCTCTATGGCAACCCATGTGATCAAGGGAGGAAGAATAATGGCTTTACTGTGCTCCCAATGGAAGCAACCATATTAAAGTTATATGCCAGGTATGTGGAGGTGTGCTTTAGGGTCAGTTTTCTACAAACTTGAGCAACGTGGACAGTGAGATTTCCCTGCTCCTTCATTTCACACCCACTTTGTTTTTCCTTTGCTGATTTCTCATGGATCCTTCATGCCCTTCACTCACTATTTCATGTTGGGTTGTTACTTATTACCTCCCCTTCTTGGCCTTATTATATTCTTGTTGAGGGATTTTTCTGAGGAAAGTCTATGTCTGTCTATCTTGTTATAGGTTAATATGCTTCTAGATATTCTGAGAAATTCATCTGCTATATACCCCCATGTAATAAGAGCCAGGAGAGGAAAAGTCTTTTTTTTTTTTTTTTAATCACAACGTTGTCCTATGTCCATGAAAGTTGAAGACATGGGATTTCTTGCTGTTCCATTAGAAGGAGATGTAGTTTTCCAGCTAAGCACCTAGAAATGTTCAGTGAGGAAGGACATAAGACAAGGAATCTGCATTTGTCTTACAAGAGGGGCTTTTGGCCATTCTGAAACAGGAAGGCTTTCCAGGTGAGCTGATACATGGAAAACCCTTAGGGTTATATTTCCCGGGAAACTCCAGATTTTTCTTGAGTAATCCAGATTGATCATCTCTGTTAGATCAAATTGAACTTGTGTTAGCAATAAATCCTCTCACAAATTTTCCTGAAACATGCATTGTTGCTCTCGGGACCAGGAGGATCAGATGCTGAAGTCTAAACTATTGAGGGAAACTCCATGTCTCCTCTCCACAGTGTCATTGTTATCTATTGCTGCATAGCCATGTACTGAAGTTGGAACATCATTTCCCTTATTGCCTTTTCTTCCATTTCTCCTATTTGTGGAGGCAGCAGGAAAGCTGATACTCTAGCAGTATTTATGTGCATCTGACATCTCAGTGTAATCATAAGGTATTGTAAAATGACATGCTGTCAATGCCTGTGTAACAATAGCAATCACACCTGTCCTACTGGCTTCAAGGTGACTTTATCCACAGAAACCCTGTCATCATGCATATCACCATTTCAGCTTGTGATCCCACTACCATGAAGCATTTGTGTTCATGCATTTCTCCCTAGAATCTCTATCTCTCACACATTCTTATGCTGCCAGCCTTCTGAGTTCCCTTATGCTTTGATATTCAGTCAACCCAATATCCTCTGTCAGTGCAACAGTGACAATGATAACAGTGGGAATGATGGCAGCAGGATCACTATGGGCCACTACCATAGCGACACATTTCCAACACTTCCTAAGAGCCATTCCTCACCCTTGAAGAACCTACTGAAGGCTCTTCCTGCTTGTAGATGCAACACACACAACCTAGAGGTGTTAATGACTGTTTCTTTGCAACAAGGTACTAGGTGAAAGATGTGAGATCTAAACCTGCAACTCTAGGCTCCTGCCTCTCCAATGTGCTGTCCAACAAGAAAAGTTAAGTATGGTCACTTATAATGACAACAGCTCATTCATTCTTGAACTTCTTACCAGTGTCCTTTGGAGTAGGAATTGTAGTTTAGAGAGGTAATAATTTGTTCATGACAGCGGCTTGTACGCAGTAGGAAATCCAGGATGGAGTTAGAAGGAGAAGATGTACCATGTAATCCTATCTCCTGCTGCTTAAGAAACTCACACTCTGGTGCCCTTTTAGTGTAACTGTGAGGAGCTGGGTATGGATGGATCAACTGCTGGTTTATGACTAGGTGCAAACTTGTTAAAAGTTATCAGAGAAATTGCTGAACGTTTGTTTGCATATGTCTTAATGTGTTGTATTTTCCCTGCTGGCATGAAGCCATGGGTGTCAGCCAGCTCAGTGGCTCTTTCTCTTTTTTTGTTGGATATAGTCACTATGTGATGTAGCTTTGAACTTCCAACTTTGTGGTGATTAAGTGCATGGCCATTAAATTTTAGAATAGCCAGTAGACTCTTATCTTCAGTTTTAACCATATTTTTTAATTATTAGGGGGAAAGGATTGAAACATTGGCCTGTACCATCAGTTAAACATTTTCTTGAGACTTTCTTTGACAGTAATTAAATGATATATAACTTATAGCTCAGCACTTGGTGTGACCTCCTTACCAGATCCCTGTTCTTTCTTATGATCAGTATACAAGTATCAGACAGTGGGCATACTGGCTGCAGGTGTGAACATTCTTGGACTTTTTGGGATGAATTTGGTGATTTTGCTTTTATAATATATGTTGACATATTAATGTCTTTCTTTAAAAACATATATAGTTTCTTGATGTAGATATCCTGAAGTGCTGATGGCTTGTTCATAGTGGTCATTTGGTAATACTACTCATGTAAAGTCACCTTAAACTCTATTGTGATCTTTGTCCTGACATTCCATTCCTTAACTTACACGAAGCATACATTTGGATAATGTAAAATACTTGTTTAATAGTGCCATAACGTATAGATCTCATTTGTTCTTTTTCCATTTCCTGTATTATTTGTCCATTTCTATGTCTATATGGCCACTTATTGAGATTATGATTTAGCATAACATTTTTTGGTTGTGAAAGATTCTGCAATAAATTATGTAAACATGAAGAAATGTGTTTCCTTTGTCAATGGTGATATGTAATCAATCTTTAGATAGCTTTAGGAAAAATGTGTGTGTGTGTGTGTGTGTGTGTGTGTGTGTGTGTGCAACAGAGAGGGAGAGCAAAGAAGTGGATGTTCTGATAGAGGGAGCCATCGTGGGATTAGAGAGAAACCTGGAGCTGAGGAACATCCAAGAACCCAAAAGATGATCCCATCTAGGACTCCAAGCAATGGTGGAGAGGGTGCCTAAACTGGGCTTTCCCTATTAGCATATGAATGAACACCCTAATTGCCATTATAGAATGCTCATCCAGTAGCCTATGGAGGCAGGTGCAGAGATCCATATCTAAACACCAGGCTGAGCTGAAGAGAGAGAGGGAGGAGAGATTACATGAGCAGAGGGATCAGGATCATGATGGGGAGACTGGCTAGCCTGTGCTGTTGGGAGCCTGCAGACTCTGAAATGACAGCAAATGAACAGATCTGGACCCTTTGAGTGTAGATGACAGTCAAAAGGAGTGGGAAGTTTCTGGAACCTCTTGTACTTGGACCAGAGTCTATCCTGAACTGGCTTTTTGGAGCCCATGCTTAGCAGAGAAACATCTTTTTCAACCTTGATACTTGGGGGAGGAACTTAGTACTACCTCAACTGGATTGAATTAACTTATTTTGGGATTGCTTGTCCTCTCTGGGGAGTGAAGGTGGGGGGGGAGAAGGGAGAGCCTGGGGAAGGCTGGGAGAAGAGGAGGGAGAGGGAGCAGTGGTGGGTATGGTAAAAAAAATTAATTAAAAATTAAATGAATAAAATAAGTAAAAACAGTGGATTAAGCCTGGAGTATACTTCACATGAAAATTATCTCTTTTGGTTTAAAGCACCTGTTGTGATTCTTTCTTAGCTCCTGAAGCCACACCTGGCCAATGAGAGCTGGCCTGGCCCCATCCTGAATTCTAAAAGCAAAAGCAAGCTCTGTTTAAGAAGGAGACCCATCACTGAGCCTCTCTCTTTCTTTCTACCTGCCCCCACGGCTAGAGGGCATGCTCCTCAACCTCTTCCCTTCTTTCTTCTTCTCCTTCTCTCTCTATCTCTCTCTCCATCCTTTTTCATAATAGTAAAGTCTTTCTATGTAGATTCCATCTAATTGTCTTCTGCTGAGACACATGGAGCATGGGACCTCTCTCCATCCAGCATCATCTGTCACTCAAGCACACCAGGTAAACATGATATTAAAACATAACAGCACTAGCCTTCAAGTGCACTTATTTCTGGAGCACCCTGAGGTTTCCTTGGGGGCTCAGAACTTCACTAGATCAAATCTAAATTTCAGAATAAGGAGTCTTACAGGGGCTAAAAGGAACAAATGGAGGACAGAAGCCTATTAGGCTGACAACAGGCTTTGGGAAAACTATGTTTGTTTAAAATCTAGCAAGGCTTGCCATCTGACTGGGAATAACAGTCCTGCTCAGAAGACCAAGTTTAGCACCAGGGATAGTCTCCTTTCCTTACTCATTATATTTCTTTCTGTAAATGTAATGTTTTTCTGATGCATTAGTTTTCTTTTTGTCCTTCTAAGCCCTGAAGCAGTATTGAATAATTCCTCCAAGGTTCCAGTCTGCAGCATGACGGAATGTCTTGGGAACTGGCTGACCCTCCTGTCAGTGCCACAGTATAGGGCTCTAACTGATAAGGTTAAAGCTCATTGATGATACATTTAGCCTCAGGTCTGAAAATGTCAGGATAATTAGTATTCAAAGATGGCAGATTTTCCCTAATGAATCTGAAAGAACACTGGGGTAGATGCTTGTAAAAGAAACAGTAGAAAGAATTGGGAGAGCTTACATAACAATGTAAGAATTTGGCAATGTTGATGATTTAAATCATGAAGCTTTGTTAATGTCACATTTTTGGGTCCAAATTGTATTCATCATCATTTGGGATCAACAAGAAATTTTCATTTTGTTCATGTTCTATGCCAAGCCTTATGCTAGACACTACTGCATGGGGAAATAGAAATATATAGTCCCTGTTTCATGAGGCTTGCACTCCATGACAACAAACGCTACAGTTGACTTTCACTTGGGTATTAAATCTCTTATATAGACACTCTAACTCTTCCAAGAAATCTTTTAATTTTACTGAGTTAACCCTGGTGAGGTAAGCATGGCTATCCCTCTTGTATTTCTTTTCTTCTATAAAGCATGGATATTCCAATATTTCCTTTTGTCTTGGAGGTATAGTCACAGTTAGACTGGTTAGTGGGTTTCAGAATAGTGAGGTGATATTTATAAAAGGATAAAAGATAAATACAATGCAAAGTATACTTTAAAGGAATAAGTTGCCTCTTTCCCCACTAGATTCAGAGATATTGACATTGGCTCAACATGCTTGGGCCCTGTAACAATTTTGTTGGGTCTTACTTCAGGTATTACTCATCTGCTGCGTTAAACCCAAAGCTTCAATGCCCAAGTCATAGAAAGAAGAAAGTCATGCCATTCCTTTGCTCAAAATTCAAAAAAGTCCAAACTCATTGCCTATTAAGTATGAAAAATATAATGTTGAGAGAAAAATTTGAGTTGCAGAGTTATGGTATTGAGAGTAGGGTACTATATATAATGATCTCTAGTACTTTATGTTGTTTATGAATCATACACACAAATAAACACACACAGTTTTATGCAGAGGAAATGCAGTGTCATCTTTAGTTGTAAGGGTGAGAAAGAGAGTAACATAAAGGAAAAGGATATGATTTCGTAAGTATTCATGCTTTATTTCTTAAGGGAAAATGCAATATCAAAGAGGAATATTTCATGTTTGTTTTCTTAAATTAGTGAGGTTATGGACATGTATCTCATTATTCCCTTATATTTTTACAGATTCCTTTTTTAGAAGTTCTGTATACAGAAAGAGAGAAAGCATTTTAATGCTCATATTAAATTTATTTATTTAGTTATCATTGGAAATAGATTCCTCTTTCATAGAACACAACCTGACCACAGTTTTCCTCCTTCCATTTTCCTAGTTCTTCTCCAGCTGCCCCCATCCACTCCCCCTCCATTGCCTCTCCAGAAAACAGCCGGAAAGCCAAACAGGACAAACAAGACACAAGACAAGAAGACAAAAGCCCTCACAGGGAGGCTGAACAAGGCAACCTAATAGAAGGAAAAGAGTCCTGTAAATACTAAATCTTTGTTCAAGGAAGTATCCTTTCATTTTTCTTTATTTCTACTAGTAATGACTGTGAGAAAAATATCAAGCTTTGGCTGTAGCTCTGAGAACTCTTGGTTCTTTCTCTACAACTTCTCAACTTGTAATTAAATGTTGGATTTGAATATTGACTGCACAGCCTTGTCCTGCATATATTGGCTGATGATCTCTTTAGTATTGATTTTGCAACTACCCTCCCAATATATATATATATATGTATACATTTATGTATATATGCGTATACACACATACATCTGTGTATGTATGTGTATATGTATGTGTGTATATGCATATATACATATATATGTGTATATATATTCATTTTACCCAGGAAGTTGTAATAGGGCTCAAAAGCATTTTGCAATTCCGGGACTTTAAGCTGCTAGAGCTACTAGAACATTCTTTCCTTCGATGGCATGCTAGTAAGATAAGACAAAAGCTGCACACGTGAATATACAGAGCATTAGCTCTGAGAATTCTAACAGAGTGGCCATTTCAGGTTGGTTTTGAGTATTATTACTCTCAGATGCTCATTAGAATAAGGAGAATACGTTTTTATTTTCCCCCATTTCGTTTGAGCCATTTCTCTTCTTTCTTAGCTTTCACTAAACATGACAAACATGCCCATTTCTGAGACGATGGTAAAATCTGTGGGAAACTGTCTCTATTACAGTAAATATTAAATAAGTCACATACTCTGTAGAACTCAGGGACAACAGTTGTGTGTGAGAGATAGGCCCCTTTAAGTTTTTGTAAATAGGAGGTACCCACTATTTGACTGTTACTCAACTTGAAAATTGGGTTTTAGGAACACATGTGTCTTATTGTATGTGACATAAAATAGAGTTCACTGGTTTGTAATTTAAGCACAAGTGCCTACTGTGGCCAAGTGGTTTTTGGAATGTAACACTGTAATACATTTTCTGATTGTTCCTGTCCCTATAAAGAATGGTGTAAGATCCATTTGGTGGAGTACAACTTAGAGACTTTATTACGGAGGTCAAGTCCATTGCTTTTCCCAAGCCTCACCAAGATTGTCACTTTCATTGTCATTTATCCACGTTCATGTCTCTCCAAATGGCTTTAAATACATACAGAGGCAAACTATGAAATATGTGATTAATGATTACTTTCTGTCCCCAGGACTGCCCTGTGGAACCCGTTAGGATTTTGTGCACATTTGGTATGACACAAATATGTATTACTCAGTTATTTGGTGGCGAATTTCTATGGATACAGGGTCCTCATGGGGAATGAGGCAGACGGCGGCAGCAGTGGATAGCAGGAGAAACTTGGAAGCTGTTTCTGTGTAGAAAGGACTTTATTGTTAGAGTGTATGGCTATGATTAACAGAGAAGGTTATGATAACAGAGGAGGTTATGATAGCAAAGACAGGGAAAGGGGAGAGAATAGAAGAATGGGGAGAGAGAGAGAGAGAGAGAGAGAGAGAGAGAGAGAGAGAGAGAGCGCAAGAATGAGCCCTCAAGAGAAACAAAGGCAAGAGGAATTCAGAGGTGGGAATCCTTTAACTGGGGCTGGATGTCAGAACTCAGAGGAGGGTGTAGCTTTAGAGACTAACAGAACCTGTTGATAGGAACCTGGGGAGTACTAGTAAGAAAATGATGTGGCAGTATTTGTGCCCATCCCAGGCCTGTTATTGGAGAATAACCTACATGCTCTCTATCTGAGAGCCATTTCTAGGTATTAGAATTGGGCAATTTTTAGCAGTGTGGTTATGTTGGATCTGATAATTCTGTGTTGTAGATACTGTTCTGTGCATTGTATTAAGTGTCAGAATTCATAACTCTGTCTGTTAGAAGCTAGTAATATCTATCCAGTTATTACAATAAAAATTCTACAATTTTATGGCAAAATTCAGCTTTTGCCATAAAGTGATGTTGAAAGAATTTTTCTACATCATTTAAGATAACCATGTAATTTCTGCTCATAGATTGATTTACATGCCAAGTGGCCATTTATTGTAGATACTGAACCAACTTGGAATCCCTTCAGTGAAAATCCTTTTTTTTAAAAAAAATATTATCTGCTTTCCTTAGTATGTTCATAAATTTTATTAAGGACAATTCTCAATTTTATTGCAAAGTTTTGAATCCATATTCATCAGAAAAATTGGTCTAGAGTTTCCTTTTACTGTTGTGTCCTTATCCACTTTTGGTATCAAGTTAACACTGGTTTCACAGAATGAGTGTGACAGTAGTGATGATATTCCTTCTCTCCGACTTCATGAAACAGTCTAGGGAGCTCGTTTGCAATGGTTTAGTAGAGTACAGAACTGAATTTATCAACTCCTGGGCTTTCCTTCATTCAGAGGCTTTACTATGACTTCAATCTCATTGTTATGACAATGTTCGTAAACATTCTAATTTAATTTTGGTATGTCATATGTGTTTAGAAATTTATACATTACTTCTAAACTTTATAGTTTTTTAAATTTAATTTTTTTCAAGAAGTCATGTTGAGTTTATTGAGAAAGGGAGGGAAGAGGGAGCAGTGAAAGAGCTAAATTTAATTTTTAATGGTTTTCTGAACTTTACTGGAATCTACAGTAACTAATCTTTATGCCAATTTTACTAATTTTAGGTATCCTTCTTTTAGTTGGTTTGTCTGAGTACTTGTCAATTTTATTTACTTTTTCAAAGATCAACAGTTTTTGATCAAGTCTCTGTATTGTCTTTTTAGTTTTCATTTTAATTGTCCCAAGGTTCATTATTTCTTTGGGGTTTATGGTTCTAAAACCTTAAAGTGCATCATTGAGGTTATTTATCTGACATTTTCTTTTAAAAATGTAAGCACTCATAACTACTTTAAACTATCCTTTTATAAATGTTTTGGTTGTATCTCAATGGTTCTGATAAATTATGTTCTTATATTTATTTAACTATGAAGTTATCACATTTCTCTCTCATTTTTATTGCCTATTTAAGAAAATATTGTGCATACATATATACAAGAGCAATTAATGCAAAAAAGGTCATGAATTTTCAAAAAAACAAGGAGAGGTACATGAGAGTATTTAGAGAAAGAAAAGGGAAAATAAATGTAATTATAATCTCAAAAATAAGTAAGATAAAAAACAAAAAATATATTATTCAGTATCCATGTACTTGCTTAGTTATGTACCTATCAAACAAACATAAGAGGCATTTATCATCCAAGTAGACATTGCTAGAAAAGCACATCTCTATGATATATTATATCAAGGTGTCAAAAAATAATAAGCAAAGAAACAATATTTAAAGTTGTAAGGAAAGAATGACAACTCACTACAAGTTAATATTTTTCTCTCTCAATTTGTTTATTTGAAATAGAGCAAAGCAAGTTTCCATTACACGAGGTTTCTAGTTCTTCCCAGAAATGTTTTTCCAGTATTCTTTGCCACAATCCTCTCCCTCCCAACACCTGACACTGCTGTTCTCATCTACACAGCATCATCCAGATCCCTCACCCTGGTCACTGGTGGTGTTTTTACTATTTCCCCTTTATAGTGAGATCCATGTATTCCCCAGATCCCTCTGTGTCTTTTAGTTTCTCTGGGTCTGGGTTACCCCATTCAGGATGATCTTTTCTAGTTTTATTCATTATTTTAGAGCAAGTTTCATGATGTCAGTCTTTTGAACAGTTGAGTAATACTCCATTGTATAAATGTATCACATTTTCTTTATCCATTCTTCAGTTGAGGCACATGTAGGTGGTTTCTAGTTTCTGGCTATTACAAATAAAGCTGCTATGAACATAGTTGAGCAAATGTCCTTGTGGTAGGATGGAGCATTCTTCGAGTATGTCCCCAGGAGTGGTATAGCTGGGTATTGAGGTGGATCAATTTCCAATTATCTGAGAAACCACCATATCAATTTCCAAAATTGCTGTGCAAATTCATATTCCCACCAGCAATGGAGGAATGTTTGCCTTGCTCCACATCCTCACAAGCCTGAGCTGTTAATGGGGGAATTTAAAAAATCTTGGACCATAGTTGGAACCCTTTTCCATGGGTTGTCTCAATCAGACTTAATAAATGAGGAGATGCCTAGTTTTATAACTTGATAGAGCATGCCTGATTGATATCTATAGTAGGCCTGCCCTTTTCTGAAGAAAAAATGGAGGAAGAAGAGTGGTCAGTAGGTATACTGGAAGAAGAGAAGGAAAAGGAAAATACAGTTATGTTATCTTATAATCTTGAGAGAGAGAGTAACTTGCAGATGGAAACCAGACAGGGGCCCCAGACACTTGCAGGTAGGTGTGCCATGAAGGCAGGTATCTTGGTCAGTTTGGGGTGGGTGGGGGCCAAGGAAAGAGACACTCAGGCTGTGCTCAGTTCATGGTTTAATAAAATGCTGATTGGCCAGAAGGCAGACAGGTGGGGCTATGAGACTAAGAAATCTCTGGGAACAGGAAGATCAGAGCAGAGATACCAGAGAGATACCATAAGAGACATCATCAGATAGAGAAGAAAGAGGACAACCATTCTGCTCTGGGAACAGATAACAAGCCACATGGCTAAACAAGATGAGAATCATGGGTTAGTTTAAGAATTAAAAGTTAGCAAGTTAGATGACTGAGGCATAGGTCAATCAGCATAAATTTAATACAAGCTTCTGTGTGTTTCTTTGGAACTTTGGGACTGTTGGTTCAGATCTTGGGGCTAGTCCAGGCCAGAAACTTCTTACTACAAAAAACAATAAATACACACACACACACACACACACACACACACACACACACACACACACACACAAAGAAAAATAGGGACCAGAGCTAATATTTGTTTTTTAATTTTAAGAAGCTAAGATACTTTTTATTTAAAATTTTTCCCATACCTACCACTGCTCCCCTTCATTCTCCACTCCTCCCCCAATCCTCCCATGCATTCCCCAGGGAGGACCAGGACTCCCAAAGTGAGTCACTTCAGTCTGGTATATCCAGTTGAGGTAGGAGAGTCCCCCTATTATGTTTATCTCTTTATTATTGAGTTTAACCCATTTACATTTAATGTGACTTGCTGCACAAGGATGATTAAGCTTGTTTTGGATGTGTAGTCAATGTCCTTCAGGACTATCTTCAATTTGATGACTTTTCTTCTTTGAATTAGGGGATAAAGGCACTTCAGTAAGTCACATTAAACTCTGGAACTCATGGGCCAAGCATATTTTCATACCTTCCTGGGACTTGCACAATTCTAACTGACTAATACTCTAATTGGGCTGCATCTCCCAGGTCCACTGTGAGGATAGAAGAAACCACAGCTCTGAGATCTGTCTGGACAGGCAAAAGGCCTGCCTTTGTATTTTTCTAATAATTGTCCTGCGGGAGGATATAGGCTCTCCTAAAGTAAATAGCACATAGGTGGCTCTAGAAGGCAAAATTTGCACTCACCCAAAGTTCAGTGTTATCATACTTCAATTTTATTATCATTAAGTGAGAAAAATTTCGAATCATTTTTAATGAGTTGTATGTATGTGTACACATGCCTATGTATGTAGGTATGCATGGTCATGGGTGGCAAGTAATTTTCTATTCATATTTCCCTGGATTCATCCTTGCCCTCTCTCCCTTTGAGCTTTGCCACCTGAACCACCTATCACCTATGTCCTTTTGCTTGTCAACATCCCATCTTTATGTTGCCTCATCCCAGAAATGAACTCTGTGGCCTTTCCCTCACTGTGGGGCTGTGGCAAACCAAAGTGAGGCTTCATGATCCATGATTGTCCCCTGATGTCAGGCCACATTGTAGCTCAGTTTTTCTTTTTAAATAAAAACAGTTCCATTTACCCACACAAGATTTGTTGTCAACTGAAGCTATGGGGACTTCCCTTCCTTCCACAGGCCTCAGATGGTCACTGTTCCACTAACTTCTCAGCGACCCTGAGGCACATGGTACACATGTTATTTTCTGTTCAAAGTTATTATGGAAGCTTCAGGGGCTGACCTTGTATTGAAAGCATACACCACTCTCAGCTTTGCATTCACTGAGGGATATTCATGTGAATTTGAGGTGTGTCTGCTTTTTCTGGTTCAAGTGTCTTCACAATAGCTCTTTCCTGGGATGGATGCCCTTTTGTATGTTTTTATGCTGCTATGAGTGATATGATATGCAATTTATTGGTGTTCTCAGCACACATAATGATCTTCTTGTCTAGATTGACATATTTTATCTGAAATACTTGATTCTATACATTTGTTATGAATCCAATCTGTACCATTGAGAATCAACAACTTTGTCATATCTACAATCTGCATTGAGGCTTCTAACACTGAGCTCAAAACCCCTGCCCTAAGTGTAGTAATTCTATTTGGAGGCAGGTATTCATTAAGCTTCCAGCCTGAGCTTTGCCACTGGATGGAGGATGCTGAACAGAGAAGGATTCAGAGGACTACAAAACCTTCTTGGTTTTGAACAATATGCTCTTCTTCCAGATGATGTCCAGCCCTGCCCTGAGCATAGAGTGACAGAATGGGATTGATTCCACTGCCATCACTGTGGGAGGAATCATTGTCTCACCATAGCCTGTGCCTGAAACTGAGACTTGTGAGGGCCACAGGCTTGTCTTGAAGGGAGGATGACCTGTCCTGGCCTACTTTTACAAGCAAGTCTCTGCCCTCAGCTAAGGAGTGATAGCTGACGAAACCACCCCAGTCATTGCTTAGCACCATGACACCTGTCTTCAATTCTCTCTGCACATTCAGCCCTGTGTGGATTTCTGCAGTCCAACTTTCTTTTTAGCTGCCAGCTTTCAAATAATGACATGGAGACTTAGTGTTAATTATGGAAGCTTGGCCTTAGCTTAGACTTGTCCCTAACTTGCTCTTATAAGTTAAATTAGCTTGTTTCTATTACCTACATTCTACCACACTGCTTTTTTACCTTTCCTCCATAATGCATATCTGACTTGCTCCACATCTGGTTGGCTACCTCCCTGTCTCTAGATTCATCTCCAGTTCTGTTTCCCTCTGAAAATCCTGCCTATTCCCTCCTGCCTAGCTATATTGGCCATTCAGTTCTTTATAAAACCAGTCATAAGGTGCCTGTTACACAGTGAGATCAAATATTCCATAACAGATCTCTGAATTTCTTTCTCTTGCTTTCTTTGCAATAGGACCTTTCATCCTATCCTGATTCTTCTTCACTTCACCACACAATGCCAGCCTCCTTGCTACCATCTTGCCTGAAAGTCAAGAAGAGCTTCCCTGAAGAACTAAGAGCCTTGAGGCAATGTAAAGTGGCATTCTTACCTAGGACACCAAGGTAGGGTTTACAAGGTCTGTGTTTTGTGTTGACTCTGCCACAAAAGTCTATGTGACCTTAAATTATTTACCTTTAAGCTCCTCAAGTTAATATGTTTTGCATATGAAAATTAGCATAGTTATTATTATACATTCTTCTTGACGTTTGTTTCTGTAATTGTATGTTTGGAGGTACATGATGGATCATTGTTTCCATTTCATATAATTTACTGTAGCACAGTGCTCATACATGTATTCTAAATCTCTATGCATCTGTGCTCTAGTGTTGCATACAAGGACACATGATTCAGAACATCTAAGCTATATAAAACTATTGAGCTTCTCTAACCTACCTGGGCTTTTAAATAAATGTTTGTTTCCATGGGTAAAAGCCATTCCCAGCCTCGAGGGAGGGAAGCCTTTTTGCAGTGGACAGCGGTGAATACAGACACTTCACTTTCAATCGCAGGCTCAATGACGTTTTTCAGGGTACCACAATGTTTCCATCTTTGGAGTCTGTCATTCTCTATGTTGACTTTCCCTTCCACCTATGGCAAGAAGGATGTAGCAGGTCTAGATGTCAGAGTAGATTACAAAATGTCCAATGAAAGTAGAGAAGAAACCTTTTTCTGTGGTTTTTGCCTTACAAGATTCTTAGGCTACTTGTTCTGATGTCTCAATGATGTTTCAATGTCTCTGTGGTCACAGAGCCTATCACTGTCATAATTACAGAAACCCTGGAGATTAACTTTAGATGCATCATACTAAAGCTTGGAGCTTGGTCAGCATCTAAGATGATGATCAGCTTCCTGTAAGTCTCATTAGTGTATGTATGTATGTTTATGTGTGTGTGTGTGTGTGTGTGTGTGTGTGTGTGTGTGTGTACATGTGTATGTGTAGTGGGGGGAGGACAAGTAGATAATTTAAGAGAGAGTATTCTACAAGTGGATTGGTTTGTGAGCAGACACCTCACAATGTCACCTCCTGAGAGCATCCTTACATGCTCTGAAGTTTCTCAGTGACCTTCTATTCGAGGACAGACCACTATGATTAACTTCCCAGGAGGTTGAGTTAGTTATGGATCATAAACGCTCTGAGAATGAAAGTAGACATTGGTTCATGAGTTTATTAAATATTTATGCCTTGTCTTCTTCTGGAAAGGGCTTGAGATAACTTACAACAAACATGTAACCAACAAAAATCTTCAAAACCACAATCATAGAGCTGATATCAGATGATTAAAAGGCAACAATAAAATTCTTCCTTGTACTTTTTATATACCTAGATGGATGCTTTGTACACTAACAGTGTTTATGAATAAATCTTTAATTAAATACATGGCTATGCCTACTCTTGGTAGAGGGCATAAACTTTCTGAAACGCTGACAGAACTACTTTGCAATTAGCAGCCAATGCTTTCTGGGGAAAGGCTTCAGAGCAGCTCATCAGGCTAAGGTTGAACAGAATTTTCATGCTAAGGGCAAATAACGCTGATGATGATTGACCTTGCCATTGGCATCCACAGATGGATGAGCTGTGTCCTCACCCTGATCTTCCCAGTGAGACAACCTCAGCAGCATAGATTCATCTAGACAACAGTATCTAAAATGTTCCCCATCAGAAAAAGCATGTGTATATTAATATATTTCCTGCTTTATTTCTGTTACTGGTATATCCAAGAGGTTCTGTAAGAATCTCCATGTAAGCTTAACCCTGAGGGAGGTAACTGGTGGAACCTAGATTTCCCCTCTGCATTCTTTGTCTCAACCCCACTATCCAGGATATTCACTTAAAATGTAAATAAATAAAATTTATGGATGTGTTCTTTGCTGATGTTCAGATTCTAAGGATAGAGAAAGCTTCCAGTCATAGACAGATCTCTGATGCTTGTAGTCTAGACATTGGGAAATCTACTTATAGTGATGGGAAACTAGGCAAATTAGGACCAATCTTCCCACAAGAACAATGCAAAAATAAGGCATCAGATATAAAAAGCATCTTTTCTGAGGCTTGAGATTGAAGAGTAAGAGATTGAAGAGAAGAAAGAAGCTCAAAGAGGTGGACTGGCTGGCCCTTGGGGCTGCTTTCCCCTCCATAGATCTCCTATTTCTTCCTCCTTTTTGCAGGAAGACCCTCAAAATCTTAGAAGATAAGCAAAGCTGTGAGGTTCACAGGGCTGCTGAGGTAAATATCTGAAGGTTTAACATGAAGGAGAATCTGCCAAACTAATGCTTTTGTGTTGAGATCTTAGAATTGTTCTTTCTAGAAGTAATGGTAAATGGGAAATTGTTGTTTAGTGCTGCTGGTCAAACCAAGAACCCTGTCCATATTAGGCAAAGGTTCTAGCACTGATATAAGTCTGTAGCCTCTCCAACTACACTTTGTTTTGTTTTTTACAAGATCTTTCTATATCACCATGTATCTCTTTGAACTCACTTACTATTTCCAATCTGGCCTTGAAATTATAATCCTTCTGTCTTTGGAATTATAGGCCAGAACAAATACTGTTGGAAATAGATTCTGTTTCATATCAAACCTTGATTAAGCTAAAGGAAGTCATTGGGAATATCTCTCATTATCTTTATTCAGAAGCAAATTTAGAATTCTTTTAGGAAGAATACTTCTAATTGGAGAGCCTTACCATGTGTGTTCTGTGTAACTATGCAGAAACACAGATATGTCCCTACAAATCAGGAGAGGCAAAAGGCAAAACAATTAGACGCATAGAGGTGCTAGATAATGGAGTTAACGAGCATGGACTTCAAAATATGTATGATTAAAATGTTCAAGAGGGGCTGGTGTGGTGGTGCATGCCTCACATCCCCACACTCAGGAAGCAGAGACAGGCAGATCTCTGAGTTCCAGGCCAACCATGGTGAGACCTTGCCTCAAAAAAACTAAATTTAATGTAAAAATGTTTAAGGAAAGAAAAGGCAAGAATCAGAGATTGTGACAGAAATAATGCTTAACAGGTAACTGAAATTTTTCCAGTGACAAATAATTCAAGCCAGAGACTCACTCTAACCCTAACCCTAACCCTAATCCTAACTCTAACCCTAACCCTACTTGTAGAAACATTGGCAATAATCAGGGAAAGTATACAGAAATAAGAGGAGGGAGGAAGCAGCAAGAGTGAGCAAAAGAAAAATAGAAAGAAAAGTGTAATATAGTAGTTTAAAATCAAGTACATGAGTAATTACACTTGAAATCAACATGGTGAAATATTCCAATTTTGGATAAGCATTGTCAAATCAGATTGAAAATATAAACTAAAAGCCTAAGTGTTATATTGCTTATGGCAATGTGTCTTTAAATACTCAGAAAAACAGACTTTTAGACACTAGAAAGCTTAGTTAGGATTTCCAGTGTCGAGACACTGTAAAAGATGCTTGTAATTCTCACAGTACACGGTTGCTTCGTCTATCTGGTAGATCAGTCATTGAGGGAGAAACTGATGTATTAGAATATTATGTAAACTCTCAGATATTCTTGTCCTAGTCTGTGTTAATAAGTTTGAGCAGGTGAATAAAGCTTTCTAGTGAAACGTGGTGTTATTTTTTCAACTATCTGCTGTCTTCCATCATAGTGTGATATGTAAGAATAGATGAATGTCTCCCCTTAAGTGATGGAGTGAACATTGAATATCAAGGCAAGCTTGGAATTAGTCAGGAGAGTTGCCTATATTTTCTCAAGTTGTTAGAAACAGTACACTGTTTGGGAAATGTCAAGTGATGACTATGTCCTGGAAAGGCAGAGCAGGTCATATAAAAACAAAGAAAACCATCTCAACAAGAGGGTCACAGGGAAAAGCGATCTTAAAAAAGTTACCCAATCTCTTCAAAAGTCTATTGCAGACTTTAAAATGTGCATCTCATTAATCTCTGGCACCATGAAAATGTGGGTATTGAAGGATAAAGGAAAATTTTCAATAGCACTATGATTGCTATTAATAATTAAAACTAGTCATTGAGATGGCATTCAGCTAAGTAGTCATTACTCTGATACCATCTGCAATACAGTTCAATATAATTAATGCTTTTTAATCATTCTAATAATGGTCATGGTATTATTTTATTATTAGCATGATTATTTTTATCCTAACAGGGCAGTGACATTCCCTCTGCACATGATGCCTGCTGTGTGTGCTTAGCGCCACAGGGCACTGGACAGGAGACAGATTTGGGTTTAATAGTACCTCCTTTGCTTCATTCAATTCCAGCTCATCTGCACTTCAGTTTTAATTAAATTATGCTTTTATGTCAGGAACTGCTCCATCTAGTTTATGAAAACAATAAGATGAATTCTTTTGGGATGCTTTTTAAACAGTGACTCTTGTCTTAGTCTAAGACTGTTTGGAACAAAGGAAAGAAAAACATATATTGTATCCATGGGAATCTGGGGTGATTTATTAACTGATTCTGTGGCATCTCCCTGTAGCTCAAATATTTACCAGAGTCAGTTCCTCCAATAAGCCTTTTGGAATTAACTTGGAAAGTCAAGGGTCTGAAAGGGTAGTTTTGAGGCACTATATTAATTTTTCAATTGAATTAAGCCCTGTCCTATTTTCAAGGTTTCAGTGAATCGCTGAAGAATATGCTCAGGGCATCTTGTATAAATGAACAGGTTATTTTAGTAATTTAACAAAGATCTCACTTTCCCCTCTAACACATCATTTATATACAGATTTGGGATTAAAATCTCAAAATCATATGAGTTGTATTTCTTCAAAGTAGAGGGTGCTCTTTGGCTGAAAAGTTGCCTGAGAGATGATTCTTTCCTTCACATGACACATATTACATCTGCCACTATTTTGGCCAAGGACCATACAATAGCTGAAAAATGGAAGCTGTATGACTAGGCATCTTTAGATGCTGGGTACATGCTGAGATTCAGTGAAGAAAATATTTTTTTTTTTTTTGATAAATGAGAACAAAGTAGTTACTTTGTGCTTTCATTACAGAGTCCATCAGAATTTCTTTTTTTCCAGGTGGGAAAGAAGTTTATTGTGACTCACAGCATAAGGGGTGTCTAGTCCATTATGCTGATAATGCCTAGCGACTGTAGTGCTCAGTTCTTGTGGCACCATCACATGCTGCTGACCAGAAAGGAGAGACAGAATGAGAAGAGGCAGGATTGGATCTCAAAGTCTGGACCTAGTGGCCTGTGCTCATCAGCTAGGCATTTTGTCTCACAGGTTTTACAACTTCCCAAAACAATGACACCAGATAGGAACCATGTATTCGTAGATGGGAACTCATGGGGTACAGTTCACAGTTAAACATCACACCCTGCCGTGGTTTGTAGTTGTGATGAAATCTCTATGCAAAAGAGTTTTAGTTGACAATTTTATTTAGGTAAAGGTTTAAGACACCAATATGTGTATATTCTACCCTTCCACATCAACCTAAATTTAAAGATTTTTTTTGCATTTAAGATCAATGAAAATCATCAGTAATTTTTATCCAAACTAACTTTTGATGAGAATGAAGACAAATTACACTGGATACAATTCTGGTCTCTGCAGACATCTCTTGGTGGTTCTTTCAAACCTGAGAGTGTGTCCACTGACGTGCTGTGGTATGGACTGCTATAATCACATACCTTTATACAATGCCTCTCAATTCTGGTAATTACTAACAATGTCCCTTTAATCTCCATTATCATCTGAAAACTGGACCTTCATTTCTCTCTAGAATAAGTGATCTATTAAAAACACAATAAAATTCAATATGTACCTAATAATCATAAACTAGTTAGACACAGTAAGCCATTTATAGGTTTTCTAATTATGCAAATAATCATGTTTAGAGCAAGCACAACATAAATATGACTGGCATTGCTCTGCTTTTTCACCGAAACATAGATTTTCCCACAAAGAAAAACAAAACAGAGAGACTTACATTTTGTAGCAATCATTTTATAACAGGAGTCCTTCTCTTTCTATTCTGTGATTTTCCAATGAGAAAAGAGTGACATTTTCAACCTGGCTCTGCCCTGAAAGCAAAATAAGAAATAATTCCAGCTTTTTCCATTAGGATATTTTTGCCACATCAACTCTTTTCCTAGATTAGCCAGGGGCTGTCGAAGTAGGACTATATTAGAAACTAAAATATCATAGCAAGAAACATTTTCTTTTCAAGAACATTTTCTTTTCAAGAAACACACACATGCACACACCACACATATTTATATCTTAGAAATAAATGTAGTATAAGCATGTTCTCTAATTACTCACAGACTTGAGGACAGAGATAATTTTGTTAATTTTGAACATCTAAATGTTTTATTCAGAGAAACAATACTCAAAACTAGACAATCAAAGGCCATTACAGAAGTTGGCAATAGAATGGTGTTTAGTGTCTTCTATGTGTTGCCATACAAGACAGAAAATAAGCTGAAAAATTTTGCTTTAACCATATAATTGAAATTGCCCAGCAATGTATAATTTTCCCTTTGATCACAGCATCCATGGATGGCTGAACTAGCTCCCATAGCACCATTTGGCTCCCTTTGCAGTGAGAAGGATTATTTTTTTACACTTCCTTGGAGGGTGGTTTCATTGATCTCCTTCTCCTCTGTCAGGATATAAGTGACACAAAAGCAGAGTCATATTTTGGCTCATTGCTGAAACATAGCACTCTAGCATATGTTAGGACTTCAATAAATATCTGCTTAGTTAGAGAACTTTTAACCCACAGGACCAAAAGATTGGTTATGCTCCAAAGAAAACATGATGGTGGACAGAGTCAGTGGAGTAAATGGTGAGGAATTTGGGATGAGATTATCAGAGTTATTCAACTTCCAAGAACAGGCATGCCTATAAATTCATAAAATTAGATGTTGTTAACAGCTATCACAGAAGCTATCAGATGACACCAGCAGCAGCAGCAGCAGCATTATTATTCAGAGCTATTTCTGTGTTGGATGCTTTCTATGTATTAGTCCTTATCTCTGAGAACTATTTCAGGTGAATCTTATAACCCCTGTGCTATAGCTATAGTGATGAAACAGCATTATGAGAAACTGAGTTCTATACTGTTCCCCAAGGCTGTCCCAGCAATCCCATTTTCTCTCCAGAGAGAACTCTGCTCCAAAGGTAGTTTTAGAAATCATGGCACCCTGGTTGACTCTTCATATGATTTGGATTGACCCTCATTGGTGGCCATTGTATGGGTTCATCTCTGTCTCTGTCTCTGTCTCTGTCTCTCTCTCTCTCTCTGGTTTGCATCAGTGTGCCCAGACCTTAAAGTTTCACTGAAGTCAGTCTGAATGACTGCCCACACTGGTTTCTCAGTGTTCACCATTTCAACTGACTAAGTTCAGAGAAAATAGCAGCTTTAGTTTCTTCAGCATTAATCATTCTAGCACAGATGTTAAGTGGCTAAAAACAGTTTCCAGTGGCTTAGTTCTTAGATTCCTTGTATCCACATCATCAGCACATCATCTTATTTTGATGGCACTGGCTTTATGGACCTGCCAATTTTTTTAAAGCTTTTTTATCCCAGTTATGTCAAGTTCCTTCCCCTAGGGCAGTGATTCTCAACTTTCCTAATTTTGCTACCCTTTAATACAATTCCTCATGTTGTCGTGATCCCCCAGAATAAAATCATTTTTGTTGCTACTTCATAACCATAATTTTGCTACTGTTAGGAATTGTAATGCAATGTTTTCACAGATAAAGGTTTATCAAGGGGGTTACAACCCAAAGGTTGAGAACTACTGCCCTGGTGCTTCTTCTAATGTGCTTTTATGCATATTTATGGACACTTTAAAAGCCTGCTGTAAAGAGTTCAGAAAAAGAGGTAGTAAAAACCCCTTTTGCTATTTTCAGACATGGAAAACTTTCTATTTTTAGACCCATATGTCTAAGAGAAAAGCTAAGCTGGGCAAATGCTGGTAAAAGGCATAAGTTGGTTTTTCTCAGCATTATGTTTGTAACATCTGAGAGCAGCTGTAATTTATGTCATCAATAAATATTTGTTGGGTGGATGGATAGAGATTTCAAATGTAACTTGATCTCTGGCCCATTGTCAACTCCTGTAGATTGGTAGAACTAATCCTGCAAACCCAATTCAACACAGGGATTTGCATTTCCCTGGATCCAGCTATATTCTACTTTCTCTTGTCCATTCACCCCCAGTGATTTTCATGTGTGAATCACACCAGGACTTCCATTGATCTCAGCTGCTTTACTAACTTACTTCCTCTTTTTTTTTTTTTAGCCCCATAATTTATCTAATTCAACTTTATCTGGACAGCTTGCCGACTGGCCTAAGTGTATGTACTGAATGCTGTCCCCTGGATACCCCATGGAGAGCAACATCAGCAAGGCAGGCAGCTGTATAAACAAGATGCCATTTGGAGATGGTTTTAGTAAAGGCTCAAGAGCTGACACTGCTGCCAGTGTATCATTGCTAACAAGGAGAAGGATGACACCTATGTCAGGTCAGAGAAACAGCTTTTCTTCCTCTTTCCCCCACCAGGAAAGAGTCTAATTAATAACACACACAGGAAGCACAAGCAAAAGAGGGGAAAAGAGAAAATGATTATTCTAACATACAAACTAAGAATACATCTGTATTCAAAAGCAGCCTCTTTTCATATTATGGCTTATGTCAAAGGACTGCAAAAAATGTTCTTGTATATTATTTCATAATCATGCCATCCTATAAGGTAACATTATCATGTGTCCTTTTTATTGATGAGAAAATAAAGCTTAGAATAACTAGTGAGTGTTGAAACCTATCCAAAGCACAAAGTTTTAGTCACTCTCTATCACCAGCTCTACTAAGGTAGCTTGGTCCTTTTAATCACAATTAAGGATAATACATAACTGTGTTGAATCCAATACTGCCATTGTGTTTAAATTAATGCCAATAATTTGGGAAACTAACACCTGGAAGAACTTTATTAGTTATTTTACTTGTCTTCCTCTAAATACAAGGAAAATAGCAAGGAAGCAAAAGATAGCTGCTTTAAATTTAAACAGATATCCTCAATAACCTTGAATAATTAAAAACCGTAAAAAATTTTGTGAACATGCACACAAAAAAACAAAATTCCCAAATTACCATAAGTCTTCTACTACTGGGAGGTAGAGAGCTCAGTGTCTTTAGTAATGTATAGTATGAAGCCCTGTATACTTCAGGGTACTCAGTTAGCCAAGGGCTTGCTGTTTATAAAATGTTCTAGTTAACTGTGATGGACTGACAATTTTTGAGCCAAAATTTTATAATTGAACTTAATTCAATTTTTCTTTGAGGAAAACACTTGAGGGTCATGAAATTAATGCTTGGCTGCATCCAGATTAATATGAATTTTCACTTTACCAGCAAACTGGGGGAATAATGGCTCATGGATAGCTCCAGTTGAGAGAATGCCAATGAGCTGCTATTTACTCACCAAGGGGAACTTGCCCATTGTGAGAATACTGTGACTGGTCCAAGATGAGAATCTTCTAGAAGGCATGAGCATGAAATAGTCTTGTTTAATATGCATAGTTATTGAAATGGTACCGCCTGAGCTAGTATGTTAACAGATAACAGCAGCACCCATGCCCCTGCCCACTGTAGAGTTATAAAGTAGATAATTGTCACTATGCTCTTTTTAAAACGAATAAAAACATAATTACATCATTTCCCCCTTCCCCTTCATTCTTCCAGACTCTTTTATATACCCTTTCTTCATCCCTTCCCATATTCTCTTCCTCATTCCCTCTCAAATTGATGTTTTTTTTTTTTTTGCTTTTATTTTGCGCATGCGTGCACACAGACCATTATGAAGCTCTTCAGTGCTGAATGTGTGTATATAATTTCAGGCTAGCCCATTTGGTATTAAATGATTAGTTAGGAAGCCATCCTTGAGGAAGATTTATTTACTGTCTCTCAACAGACATTAGTGGCCTATAGTTCTTTGTCTATGGGTGGGCTCCTTAGAGATTTTTCTCTTCCATATTCATGTGTCTATTGGTATTGCCTTTGAATCTTGTTTAGGCAACCATATTGTTGAGATATCATGGATGTAGCTTTCCTGCCACTGCTAGGAGACACAGACAGCCTAGTTTTCTGGCTCTGGCAATCTTTCTTGCAATATTCCCTGTGCCTTAAGTACATTAGTTGTATTGTAATGTATCATTTGGACTGAACATGCCATGATCAGTTGATCTCTGTGCTTTAACAAATTATGGTTCTGAAATGGCCTTTGTTTGCTGTAAAGAGGAACTTCTATGACTAAGGGTGAGAACTACATTTATCTATGGTTCACACTTTAGTTGTGTGGCATATTCAAAGGCATGGATGCTGTTAGTTTGGTATAATGAGTCTGAGAAACTGAGTCAGATAAGTCAGGGAAAAAATAAATTCTATACAAAGTATTTTGATGAGCATCTGTTTCTCTCTGGACAGTGGATGAAGGGTAGATTTCATTGGAAATCTCTGAGGTTCTTTGTGGTACATATTTGAAGACTATTCTGAGCTTGGGGAAGCAGTGAGTCATTATCTACTAAATCTCAACTTTTCTCAGTTCAGGATTGTGTAGTAGGATTATGTTGGTATGTTGTAAATATTTGTCCTTTCTACTGGTTTAATAAAAAGCTGATTGGCAGACAGGGAGTGTGGGGAGGGCTACTAGACTAAGAAAACTCTGAGAACAACTTAGAGCAGAGAAGAGATGTGGCAGAGATGCCAGGAGATGCAAAGGAAAGAAGTTGAAATGCTGCTGAGAAAAAGGACTGAGCCACATGGCTGAACAAGATAAGAATCATGGGTTGAGTTAAGATGAAGGAGTTAGCAAGTTATATGCCTGAGCCCTAGGTCAATGAGCATAAAGTTAATATAAGCATCTGTGTGTCTCTGTGATACTGCTGGTCTGCCAGTCTGTAGGTTTGGGTCATAGGGCTAGACCAGAAAGGTTGGGTAAAAAACCAAATACAACAGGGTTGGTTGTCGTGTTAGCTACTCCACAACATTTCACAGTGCCTTAGACTAAGAAAGCTCTAGTTCCTTGGGAAAGCCTGAGTTTTCTTTATCATAGTACTATATGTTGTTCAATATAGTAGGTTTGGAAAATTTAGTACATTTTAAGTCACTCATTTTAAAGGTAACCATTATTGTCATTTTGGTCTGTTTCTTACTACAGGGAGGCATATATTGTCTATATTCCATGGGTAGTAGTAGGGTTTTGTGGGATATTTGATCATACTGTGACACTCCGAGACTGTTAATAAGGTTTACCTTGAATCAAGGGGTGGGGCCAGTGATTATCTAACCAGAATTAGCCATATAGAATATCATAATTTGGGTAGAGATGATGCACAGGAAGAAAAGATTAGGGACTTAGGTTTGGCACTTAATATTTGGACTTTTTTATTGGGATCTCTAGCTTCCCAGAAATGACAGGCAGACATATTATTAATTATAAAAAAACTCAGCCATAGCTTAGGCTTGATATTAACTAGCTCTTACAACTTAAATTAATTCATTTTAGTTAATCTATATATTGCCACATGACTCATGGCTTTACCTGTCCTCCAGCATGTCTTGTTCCTTCTTTTTCTTCTTACCAAAACCAGTCAAAAAGAGAGTCTTGACAAAGACACATCTTCACAGTATAAAACAAGATTATTCTACAGCAGCTTTTTTTTTTTTTTTTTTTTTTTTTTTGGTTTTGGAGTGAGTAAAGAGACTCTCATTGGTTAGTGAAAATCTGTCAGGCTGGTAGCTGGGCAGGAAGTTAGGCAAGAAATCCAAACTTAGAATGATGGAAAAAAGGGCAGAGTCTAGAGAGATGCCAGCCAGCCACCAAGATATACAGAAGATAAAGTAACAAGCCATGGGCTATGTGGCAAAGCATAAATAGAAATATGGGTTACTTTAAGTGTAAGAGTTAGCTAGTAACAAGCCTCAGCCATTGGCCAAGCATTTATAATTAATATCAGCCTCTCTGTGATAATTTGAGAAGGGGCTACTAGGTTTTTGGGAGTTGTGACAGAAACTTCTGTTTATAATGTGTTTTTGTTAATTTAAAGAAGTGAAAACAGACAGCACATGAGGTCAGAAAATTTTTTGTATTTTTGTAAAGAAAGGAGAAATCAATATTTTTAAAAATGACTTCAATGGAGAATAAAGGGATTTAACTGAAGGTCAGATGGTCACTTGAAGCCTAGGAGTCCCTTGTGCATCAAGGATCCTCCAAGTCTAGAATTATCCTGAGGGTCACCAGAGGTTGGTCTGACAACTCCTTGGGGACAGAACTTGAGTCTTGGGAATGCTCAGCCTTGCCAGTCCTTCTGTGTTAGTCCACATGAGGTACAGGAGAAGCAGGTATGCCCTTCCAAATGTTTCAAGCCTGCACATCAGTGGCATATGCTGAGTAAGGGTGATGGAACAGTACACACTAGTGATGATGATTAGTTACATAGAGCAATGAGCCTGGGACATGGCTCTACAAAATGCACTGTGACCTTTCTTAAGATGTGGAACTTCCACAAATAACAAATGTGACTATCATATACTTCAATGAATGTTGTCCCATAGTTGCTTTCTGTTTAAAAAATAAATAAAGCAATGCAAGGATATAAATGATACATTTCTCTTATTTCCTAGAAGGTGACTTCATCATCCATTGTGTTTTCTAGACCCTTTGGCCAACTAAATGTCTTTGGCATGTGATTCATCAGTTTAGATATGAAAGCAACTTTGTTTTACTTTAAAATTTTTTATTTTAAAACAAGAAGGAGAATGACAGATCAATTTCCCTCATGAATATTGATGCTAAAATTCTCAGCAAAATTTTGGCAAACTGTATACAACAACATATAAAAAATATCACCCACCATGATCAAGTTGACTTCATCCAAGAAATGCAGGGATGGTTCAACATACGAAAAAATGATCCAAGTGAATCAAAGACCTCAACATAAACCCAGCTATTGTAGAAGATTTCCAGGCCCATTTAGGCCAGAAGTTCAGACCTTGCCTGTGGCAGCTTTTATCCCTCAAAGAAATGAATCAAATGCTTCTATTAATTTCATACTCTTTGGCCTATGTCTCAAGCACATTACTAGCTAGCTGTTTTATCTTAATTCAACCCATTTATAGTAATCTATCTGCCATGTGTCCTGGCCCATGGCTTACCTGGATTCTGTACATGGCTCTTCTTCAGGGGTCAGATGGAGAATGACTGGCTCCAACCTCCTTACACCTGTCTTTCCTCTGATCCTCCACCCACTTCTACTGTGTTTCAAATAGGCCAAACCAGTTACTTTATTTACAGCACACAGAGAACATTTCCACCACACCCAGCCACACTGAACCTGATAGAAAAGAAAGTGGGAAATACCCTCCAATGAATTGGCACAGGTGACCACTTCCTAAATATAACACCAGTAGCACAGACACTAAGACCAACAATCAATAAGTGGGACCTCCTGAAACTGTGAATCTTCGGGAAAGCCAAGGACACAGTCAATAGGACAAAACCACAGCCTACAGAATGGGAAAAGATTTTCACCAACCCTACAAGTGATAAAGGACTAATCTCTAAAATATATAGAGAACTCAAGATACTAGAGCCCAAAACCTTGAGTAACCCAATAAAAAAATGGGGTTCAAAACTAAAAATAGAATTCTCAGCAGAACTGCAAATGGCTGAAAGGCATCCAAAAATGTGCTCGACATCTTTAGTCATCAGAGAAATGCAAATCAAAACAACTTTAAGATACCACCTGACACCTGTCAAATTGGCTAAGATAAAAGACACAGATGACAGCCTATGCTGGAGAGATTGCTGAGCAAGGGGAACACTCTCCTCCATTGTTGGTGGGAGTGTAAGCTTGTTGAGCCACTCAGGAATGCAGTGTGATGGTTTCTCAGAAAACTGGGAATCAATCTCACCAAAGACCCAGCAATACCACTACTGGGCATATACCCTAAAGGTGCACATTCAGACCCCAAGGGCACTAGCTCAACTATGTTCATAGCGGCATTGCTCACAATAGCAAGAACCTGGAAACAACCGAGATGGCCCTCAACTGAAGAATGGATTAATAAACTGTGGTACATCTACACAATGGAATACTACTCAGTAGTAAGAAAAAATGATATCCTAAAATTTGCAGGTAAATGGATGGATTTGGAGACTATCCTCCTGAGTGAGGTATCACAAACCCAGAAAATAAGCAGGGGATGTACTCACTCATTAGTGAACTTTAAAAAAAAAAAAGCCAAGCATGCCTAAGCTGCAAACAACAACCAATAAACACCTTGGGATCTGAAACATCTTGGACCGGCACCTTGAAGCCCACTCCCTCCAGAGGAACACCTGACCCCGGCTTCTTGTTGGGGTGAGGAAAGTGGATCTACCTGGAGTGAATGTAGAACTAAGCCACCTTGGGACATCCTGCCCTTGCTGGGGAGGAGACAAAGTGATGAGGAGAAGAGTGAGTGAATGAGAGGGGTGGGAGGGGGAAGGGAGTCTGAAAAAGGGAGTACATGGATAAAAAATATGTTTTCATAATAAAAACAAAACAAAACAAAGATACTAGTTGACACAGCAAAAAACCTCTATTTCATACAGTGTTTTGATATTTTTTATATCCCATAGCTCTTCTCAAATTGTTTTTACTTCACAGATCACCCAAGTTTATATTCTTCCTTTCTCTGTCTTTGTCTTTCTCTTCCTTAACACTTCTTCAGGAAATACAGCAGCCACAAAAATCCCTACAAACAAAACAGAAAAAAACCTAAAAAACCCTAAAATCAAAACAGAGAAATTAAAGAAAACCAATAAGACAGAAATAACAAAACAAAAAGTACACACATAGATACTTGCTCATGAAGCTTGGTTTATATTGGCCAACTACTCTTAGGCATGGAGTATGGTTGAGATACCAAGTATTACTACTCAACTGGAGAAAACGATTTGTTCTTCCCAACAGTTATCAATTACAAATAGTTTTTGGTCTATGGGTGGGAGTTTGTGTCCACTTTCTGTTTTCAGTCTCGGAATTTTGTTCCCTGGGAACCTGTTCAGGTCCTGTGCATGCTGTTTCAGTATCTATTATTTCATATGTACATCAGTCCTGTTGTCTGTAGACATTATTTTTTTTTTGAAGTCATGCTTTCCATCTCTCTTACTCCTTTGCATAGATTACTGGGTCTTGAGGGGAGGGATGTAGTAAAGCGATTCCAGTTGGGACTGGGCAGTCTAGTCTCTTATTCTCCATACATTGCCCAATTGTAGGTCTTTTTGCTAATCTCATCAACTGCAAGAAGTTTCTCTGATGTGGGCTGAGCAAGACACAAATGCCAATGGTTTGCTTCTTTCTAAGTTGAACCACAAGTCCAACTCTCCAGGGAAACTGCAATCTATCAACAGGAACCATTTTATTTCTATATTCCTTTAGCAGAATAATCTATGAAGTTTTCCCTCTAGGCTCATGACCTATCTAGTCTCAGATTCTTGGTCATTTTCACAGTGTCGGGAATAGATTCCATCTCATAGAGTAGATCTTAAGTTGAATATTTAGAAAGTAGTTGCTTACTCTCTTAATGTCTCACTATTGAACCAGTATCTCTTGTGGATAGATTGCTGTGGTAGGTTGCAGAGTCTGTAACTGGGTATTAATATTATTTTCTCCTGTAGTTGTGTGTAGAGAACCTTCCAGCACTGTGAACACTTGTCAGTAGGGATGAAGCTTCTAGTTAGATATCAGCTTGATATTTCTATGTAGTAACATAAGTAAATGCTGCCTTCATTAATAAATCCTTACCATAAACCATAAGAAAACAACTAGTAGCTTCCTCTAGTTGTCTTAGAGACATAGTTCTTCTAGTTAAAGGCCACACTTGCCTAAGTTGTGCTGAATAAAGTTCTAAATGGCACATAAAACACCTTCTTTAAGTCACATTATTGACAACTGTGATGGCTAATCTTCATGGAACTGAGTACCTTATAGAAGCTTCAGAAAGCACTTTTTTTGATTATAAGGATGCTTCTAGGTATGATTAGAGAATGAAGGCTTTGATGAAATCTACCTTTGGCTCTATTGATGACTTTAAATGTTGAATAGAGTTTTGGGAGAGATACTGGAGCAGTAGAAGGAGAGGCCTAGTTGGAGAAAGTGGGCCACAGGAAGCATGACCTTTGGGGTATATCTTGATTTTATCTTTCTGTTAGGGCTCCATTCTGCATTCTGTTTTCTATGGCATGAGCTGTGCCACACTCTCTCTGTCACAGTGAACTGAAATGTCTGAAATGGTAAGTTTTTTCTTTCTTGTTTCTGTCAGGCATTTGTTTGCAGTGATGATAAAACTGATGAATACAATTGATTTGTGGCAATACAATACTACTCACTTAATTTTCTTTTCCTTGCACATTCAGTATCCATTGGCTTTTCTGGTACTTAGCTTGTGGCTGTGTGATTAAACAATGAGCTATATGCAGAAGTGTGTCACTTCCAGAATTAAGTATTTAAAGGCTGTACGCTGCTTTCCAGCTTCTTCTCTAAGCCATGGAAACTTAGGAAGTGATGTATTGGCATACTAGTGTTACCAAATGGAAGTGAACTGGTTTCCTGAGCAGTTTCCCTGGAGAGTTGGATTTGAGGTTCAACTGAGAAAGAAGCAAACCATTGGCATTTTAGGTCACTAAAACTTAGGGTTATATTACTACTAAGGCATAGGTATTCAACTTGGAGTTATATTACTACTAAGGCACACGTATTCCAAGTTAGTTTTTAAGCCTTAAACTCTTTAACAGAACCAAGCCTGAAGTTAGATGTCTGAGGTTACATTTTCCATCTCTTTATGGTTTTTGACCTTAAAAATGCTATTAGTATAAACTCCCAAATCATTAGCGCCCAAAGCAATTCCAATGTCTACATTTGTTTATTATTTATTGAGCTCATCCGTGATGTTTACTGTGGCTATAATAAAAGATATTTGTGTTATTTACATTTGTTCCAGGAGAGTTTTATATAAGATTATTTTACAAATATGTCAATTTCTTATAATAGTGATTTTACCTCTTTAAAAACAGTTCTTTGTGTTGCTTATTTTTTTTTTCTGCTTCTCTTAGTTTAGCTTTTTAACCAGTTCCTATGTTTATAATAGGTGATTCATTCCCTCATATCCTTTTGATGTTGGCATAGAACAAGACCTCTAATTTTGTTGTCTATACTCTCTTTTTTCTTATGCTGCTGTTGGATGACAAGGAGAGTATTGCACAAGGACAGGAGATGATTTCATGTTTGGTGTTTGGGTGGCTGTAAATTAGGCGATAATGTCCTAAGAATAGTGACGGGGGCTATTTCTGTGCCTAGATTATATGTGTGCCCTCCGGTGAGTAATTTCTAACACAAAGTAATTTTGTCATGTAAGTTTGTGAAGCTGGCAAAGAATATGAAGTGGATACTTCCTGTGGATTTTTAAGCGTGTCTTTTAAACTTGGTGAGCTAATTTTCCATATTTGGGAATTACTTACTTTAACGATTTGTCTCATTACTGATTTATGTGCTCTGTGTGTGTGTGTGTGTATTTGTGTGTGGCCATGTACACATGCATGCAGGTGGTCTCAGAGACAAAAAGAGAGTATTGAATCCTCCAGACCTGTAGTTACAGGTAGCTGTGAGCTATTCCATGTGGGTGCTAAAACTCAACTTTAGGGTCCTCCAAAAGAGCACCAATCATTCATAAATGCTGAGTCATCTTGTCACTCATAGACTACTTACTTTAAAAGAAATGTTAAAAACAAAAAGATTGAAGTACAACAATTCTCCAACTTACAGTATGGAAGGAGGAACAGGAGAGTATAAGGAAATCATAGTAAGAAGGTCAGATATGTGCTCCATATCAAGGAGGAAAAGACTACGAGGAAAGTGTTTGCAGGGGTGGATGCTACATGGTTATTCAATGGGTGAATGAAGGTACGTTAAAATGCACTATATGTCACAAGCTTCTTTCAGAGAAGACACGGAATCAGCTCTCTTCTCGCTCTTTTAAAACCCATTTGCATTATTTTTTGTTAACTTTATTTCTTGTTTTGTTTGTTTGATATTTTTCTTCTAACTTACTTTTAATTTGTTTTATCTTGTTGCTTTCATTCACTTTAAAATAAAGTAAATTATACATAAAGAAATTTCTAAAGCAATTCTAAATAGGTAGATTTTTTAAAAATGAAAGACAGTATATACAGTTCTCATCTAAACACACTTCTTTCTCAAGGAAATTTACTAAAAAGCTCAGAGTAATACATTGATATAAAAAATATCCTAAATACATCTTGAGAGAAGACATCATATAAAAACTAAGGGGTTTTCTTTTGCAAAACATTTCTAACTTCTATTCTAATGAGCAGTGTAACATATAATTTTTTGAGTTCTCAATTAATACAGCATTAAGGGAAGTATAGAGCAGGAGAGGTAGCTCATTGCAGGAGATTGCTTATTCATAAGCATGGGGACCTGAGTTAGAACCCTAACACACACTTATAGAGAAAAGAGAATTTATGTGAATCACTAGCCAGACAGCATAGCCATTGAGAGGCTCCGTCACAAGAAACAAGGCTCCTAATAACAATGGCCTGGAAAACTCACAGACCCCTGGCCCACAACAGACTGAGTGCAGACTAGGGGTCTAGGAGACTACACTACCTCCAAATAGACCAAGTACCCAGATTGGACCAAGAAAGACTTTCTGAGACACAGAAACACCCAGAAGAGATTGTACCAAATTTGGCACTCTAAGATTCAAACAAATCCTGTAGTGAACCTAGCGAGCAATGGGCAGATGCCAGTGCAAGAATACATATAACAACAAAAAGAACAACATGGCACCAACATCAAGACCTGAGAATGACAATGCAGAAGAAGCAGAGGAAATGACCTTACAACTTTATGAAGATAATAGAAATGTTAAAGAGGATATAAAACATTTCTTTAAAGGAATAGAAGAAAATACAAACAAAAAATTGGAAGAGATTAACAAACCCCTGAAAGAAAATAGGGAAAAATCAAGAAAAAGACATCAAACAGGTAAAAGAAACATTTCAAGATTTAAAAATTGAAATAGAAGCAATAATGAGTACACAAACCAAGGCAATGCTGGAAACAGAAAACCTGAAGAAACAAATTGGAAATACAGATACGCATAACCAACAGTATGTGAGAGATGGAAGACAGAATCTCTGGAGTGGAAGATTTAATAGTGGAAATAGATGCATCAGTCAAAGGAAACTATAAAATCAAAAAAGTCATAACACAAAATGTCAAGAAATATGAAATCTTATGAAAAGACCAAACCTGAGTAGAGAATAACTAAATCCCTTCTTGGTGATCAGTACCAGCATCCATAATGGCAATGTTGGGGGCATATCATTTAGTTGCTGAGGTCACTTCTCAGATGTAATGGTATCTCCATGATTCAGAAAGCTGTAGTTGGTGAGTCCTGTAGCAACCAGCAAACAGTGTCTATGGCATTTCCCCATGCATACATAGCTTTGGACTGTATTTTGGAGCATCTTCTCAGAATACACAGTGAACTGTCTGATTTTAGTCACATATTATGGCTCTAGGGAAAAATGGTTCATGATTGCTACATAGAAGAAGAGAGGATAATGGGTCGGAATGTAGATTGATTTTTATTTTAGTAGGCTCAAGGCAACCACATAGTGCAATGGTTTCCAACCTTCCTAATGCTGAGATCATGTAACACAGTTCCTCATGTTGTAGTGACTCTTAATTATAAAATTATCTTGTTGCTACTTTATAACTGTAATTTTGCTATTTTTATGAATCTTAATGTAAATATTTTTGGAGATAGACATTTGCCAAAGGGGTAGAGACTCCCAGGCTTAAGGAGGGTTTCCTCCCCTGCCCCGCATCATTCCAACTTGCTTCAAATAATGAATAGCTATTCAATGGTCCAGGCTGAATTCTTTGGCAATTTGTTACCTAGCTGTAAGATGAGCAACTTCCATGATTGTTTCTAATTAGTCCTTGCCAGCTTCTGCTGGCAAGCTACACTCTTCATATCAAGGTTCTCTACTCCTTTGCAAAACTTTTACAACTATCCACTGCCTTATAAATTGGTTTATAGTTTCTGGGACAAATGTGTTTTTTTTTTGTGTGTGTGTGTTGAAGAGTTGTGTTGTTGCCTTACAGTTCCATTGAACTCCAATAAGAAAATTATTAAAATTATTATTTTTTGCCTTATATCATTTACATAGTATAAAATAAATGTAAAATAAACAGTAAAAATATTACTAATGATATTATTTAATATAAAAACAAATTCATATTAAAATATTATAGAGAATAACCAAGTTTAAGAATGTATCCTATATCAAGTAGCAAATTTTAACAATGCAAAAACCTACTTTATTTTTGTACCAATCTAATAAATATATATGATACATATGTAGACAGCTATAAATCTTCATACAAAGTATTTCTGTAGGATCTAAAGAGATGTAGTTATCTATTAAGAAAGAACTTGACAACTTTTTACTTAAAATTTTTGCTTTATGTCTAAAATCCACTTATGAGTGAGTACATATCATGTCTATCTTTCTGGGTCTGTGTTAACTCCCTCTAGATAATACTCTCTAGATCCATCCATTTTCCTAAAAATTACAGGGTGCCATGTATTTGTTTGTACTCCTGAGCAGTACTCTATTATGTAAATGTACCACATTTTTTTAAATCCATTCTTTAGTTGAGGGGTATCTAGGTTTTTTGTTTTTTTGTTTTTTGTTTTTTGTTTTTTGTTTTTTTTCCCAAGTTCTGGCTTTTACGAATTATACTCTTATGAACATAGTTGAGCTAATGCCTTTGGGGTAAGAATGTGCATCCTTTGGGTATATGCCCAATAGTGGTATTGCTGGATCATTGGGTAGATTGATTCCCAGTTTTCTGAAGAACTGCTATACTGATTTCCAAAGTGGCTGTACATCTCCACCAGCAATTGAAGAGTGTTCCCCTTGCTCTACACACCCTCCAACACAGTCTGTCATCTGTGTGTTTGTTCTTAGCCCTTCTGACAGGTGTAAGATGGTATCTCAGAGTTGTTTTAGTTTGCATTTCTCTGATGACTAAGGATGTTGAGTGATTTTTTTTTTTTTTAGCCATTTGGAGATCTACAGTTGAGAATTCCCTATTTAGGCTCTGTACACCATTTTTTAAAATTGGATTTTTTGGTTTTTGACATCTCATTTCTTGAATTTTCTATATATTTTAGGGACTAGTCAGACATAGGTAAAGATATATTTTTCATTCTGTAGGCTGTCATTTTGTCTTATTGGCAATGTCCTTTGCTCTACAGAAAATTCTCAGTTTCAGGAGGTTGCATTTTTAAATTGTTGCTCGCAGTGTCTGTTCTACTAGTGTTATATTTAGAAAGTGGTCTCCTGTGCCAAGGCATTCAAGGGTATTTTCCACTTTTTTGTCTACAGGTTTAGTGTAACTGGGTTTATCTTGAGGTCTTTGATTCACTTGGACTTGAGTTTTGTGTGGGTTAAGAGGTATGGACCTATTTGCATTTCTTTGACATATCACCATCTAGTTATGCCAGCACTGTTTATTAAAGATGCTATCTTTTTTTCCATTGCATATTTTTGGTCTCTTTGTCAAAAATCAGGTGTTCATAAGTGTGTGAATTAATGTCAGGTTTTTTATTTGATTTCACTGATCCACATTTCTATTTCTATGCTAGTGCCATGCTGTTTTTATTACTGTAGCTCTATAGTAGAGCTTGAAGTTGGAGATGGTGATGCCTCTCAAAGTTCTTTTATTGAACAGAACTGGTTTTGGCAATCCTGTTGTTGTTGTTGTTATTTTTATTCCATATGAGGTTGAGTATTGTTCTTTTGAGGTCTGTGAAGAATTGTGCAGGGACTTTGGTGAGTATTGTATTGAATATGTAGATTGCTTTTGGTAAGATTGCCATTTTCACTCTGTTGATGCTGCCTACCCAAGAGCATGGGAGATCTTTCTATTTTCTGAAATATTCTTCAGTTTCTTTCTGCAATGACTTCATTTTTTTCTTTCTTATTTTTTTTTTTAAATTTCATACTGTTTGGCCTATGTCTCAGGCACATTGCTAGCTACCTCTTTCATCCTAATTCAACTCATTTCTAGTAATCTACCTGCCATGTGTCCTGGCCCATGATTCACCTAGATTCATTACATGGCTCTTCTTCGGGGATTGGATGGAGACTGACTCGACTTAAATTCTTGTCATACAAATCTTTCACTTCTTTGTTCAGAGTTACCCTGAGTGAGATATTTAATGTCATTTGCAGTGATTGTAAAGAGTAATGTTTCCCTGATTTCTTTTTTTCTCATTTTTTTATTATTAATAAAGTCTCATTTTTTATCCATGTATACCCTTGTTCAAATACCCTTCCCTCTCGCCCCTACAAGTTACTCTTCTTCCCATCTTCTTATCTTCTCCCTGGCAAGGACAGTAGGTCCCAAGGTCCCAATGTGGCTTAGTTCAGTATCCACTCCAGGCAAATCCACTTTCTTCACCCCCACATCAAGACTGGCTCAAGTGTTCCTCTGGAGGGAATGGGCTCCAAAGTGCCAGTTCAAAGTGCTTCAGATCCCAAGCTGTTCAGTGTTTGTGGTTTGCAGCTTGGATATGCTTTGCTTTTCATTTAAAGTCCACTAATGAGTGAATACATCCCCTGTTTTTCTTTCTGGGATTGTGAAACCTCGCTCATGAGGATATTCTCCATAGCCATCCATTTGCCTGCAAATTATAGAATATCATTGTTTCTTACTGCTGAGTAGTACTCCATTGCATAGATGTACCACAGCTTGTTAATTCATTCCTCAGTTGAGGGGCAACTAGGTTGTTTTTTTTCTCTTTCTTTTTTTTATTATGAATAAAGTCACATTTTTCTATCCATGTATATCCTTATTCAAGGTCTCTTCCCCCTGCTGACCCCTCCAGTCACTTTCTCTTCTCCACATCTCCTCATCTCCTCCCCAGGAAGGGCAGGAGGTCCCAAGGTCCCAGTATGCTCAGTTCAGCATTCACTCCTGGCAGATCCAGTTTCCTCACCCCAACATCAAGACTGAGTTAGATGTTCCTCTAGAGGGATTAGGATCCAAAGTGCCACTCCCAGGTGTTTCAGATCCAAAGCTGTTCAGTGGTTGTGGTTTGCAGCTTGGGAATGCTTTGCTTTTTGTTTAAAGTCCACTAATGAGTGAGTACATCCCCTGCTTATCTTTCTGGGTTTGAGATACCTCGCTCAGGAGGATATTCTCCAAATCCATCCATTTGCCTGCAAATTTTGGGATATCATTTTGGCACCTGTCAGACTGTCAGATTGGCTAAGATAAAAGTCACAGATGACAGCCTATGCTGGAGAGGTTGAGGAGCAAGGGGAACACTCCTCCATGGTTGTTAGGAGTATAACCTTGTTCAGCCACTCTGGAATGCAGTATGGTGGTTTCTCAGAAAACTGGGAGTCAGTCTTCCCAAGGATCCAGCAATACCACTTCTGGGTGTATACCTGAAAGATGCACATTCGCACTACAAAGGCATTAACTCAACTATGTTCATAGCAACATTATTTGTAATAGCAAGAACCTGGAAGCAACCTAGATGCCCCTCAACTGAGGAATGGATTAACAAACTGTAGTACATCTACACAATGGAGTACTACTCAGCAGTAAGAAAATATGATATTCCCTGATTTCTTTTTCAGCTCTTTTATTATTTGTGTATAGAAGGGCTATTGATTTTTTTGAGTTAATCTTGAACCCTGCTACATTGGTGAAGGTGGTTATCAGCTGTAGGAGTTCCCTGGTAGAATTTTGTGAATCACTTTGTATACAATCATATCATCTGGAAGTAGAGATAGTTTGCCATCTTCCTTTCCAGTTTGTATCCCCTTAATCTCTTTTTGTTCTCTTATTGCTTTAGCTAAAACTTCGAAAACTATCTTGAATAGATAAGGGGAGAGAGAAAAGCTTTGTCTTGATCCTGATTTTAGTCAGATTGCTTTGAGTTTCTCTCCATTTAGTTTGATGTTGCCTGTCAGTTTGCTGTGTATTGCCTTTATTATGTTTACGTATTTTCCCTGTATTCCTGATCTCTCCAGGACTTTTATCATAAAGGAGTGTTGGATTTTGTCAAAGGCTTTTCTAGTATCTAATGTGATAATCATGTGTCTTTTTTCTTTCAGATTCTTTTTTATGATATGTATATATATATTCTTGAATTTGGTTTGCTAGTAGTTTATTGAGTATTTTTGTATCAATTTACATATAGGAGATTGGTCTGAAATTTATTTGTTGCATTTTTGTGTGGTTTGAATAGTAGAGTGACTGTAGCCTAATAAAAAGAGTTCGTCAATATTCCTTTTGTTTCTATCATGTGGGAAAATTTGAGGAGTATTGGCACTAGCTCTTCTCAAATATCTGGTAAAATTCTGGACTGAAACAATTTAGTCCTGGGCCATTTTGCTTGGCAGAATTTTAATAATTGCTTCTCTTTCCTGGGGGATTATAGGTCTATTAGGTAATTTATCTGGTCTTGATTGAAATTTGGTGAATAATAGCTGTCCAGAAAGCTGTTTATTTCTTTTGCATTTTCCAGTTTTGTGGAGTACAAGTTTTTGAATTCTAACCTAATAATTCCCTGGATTTCTTCAGCATTTCTTGTTATGTTTCCCTTCTCATTTATGATTTTCTTAATTTGGATATTTTCTCTTTTCTTTTTGTTTAGTTCAGATAAGGGTGTGTTTATCTTGTTGACTTTCTCAAAAAACAACTCTTTGATTCATTGATTTTTTTTTGTATTGTTCTCTTTGTTTCAATTTTATTGATTCCAACTCTGAGTTTGATTATTTTCTGCCACCTACTCCTTCTGGTGAGTTTGATTCTATTTTTTTCTAGAGATTTCAGCTGTACTGTTAAGTCTTTTGTATGAGATTTATTCCAAGATTTTTAATGTAGGTATTGAGTATGGGGTGCTGAGAAGAAGGTCTATTCCTTTGTGTTTTGGTGGAAACTTCTGTATATATTAAGTTTATTTGAGTCATAACATCTGTTAGATCCCTTATTTCTATGTTAAATTTTTGTCTGGTAGAACTATCCATTGGTAAGAGGGGGTATTGAAGTCTCCAACTATTGATGTATGGAGTTAATGTGAGTTTTAAGCTTTAGTAATTTCTTTTTTTACAAATGTGGGTGCCTTGTATTGGGAGCATAAATGTTCAGGATTGAGATTTTTATCTTGATGGATTTTTCATTAAATAACTAATGTCTATCCTGACCTCATTTGACTAATTTTAGCTTGAAATCTACTTTGTTAGATATTAGGATAGCTACACCAACTTGTTTTGTAAGTCCATTTTATTGGAAAGTGTTTTCCCAACCCTTACTCTGAGATAGTGTCTGCCTTTGAAGTTGAGATGTTTCTTGTATGCAACAGAATGATAGACTATGTTTTTCTTAACCATTGTATTAACCTGTATCCTTTTATAGGTGAATTGAGTCCTTTGATATTAAGAGTTATTAATGACCAGTGATTGTTAATTCCTGTTAATTTTGGGATGTGTGTGTGTGTGTTTCTCTTCTTTGGGATTTCCTTCTGTGGTATTATCTATTACTTGTGCATTTCTGGGTATAAAGTTAGAGTTTTCCTTTTAATGCTTTCTGTAGGGCTTTATTTGTGGATAGATATTGGTTAAATTTGGTTTTGTTGTGAAATATCTTGTTTACTCCATCCATGGTGACTGAGTGTTTTGCTGGGTATAGTAGTCTGGGCTGGCAACCGTGGTTGCTTAGTATCTGTATAGCATCTGCCCAGGACCTTTCATTGTTTCCATTTTGGGTTATTCTGATGGATCTGCCTTTGAAAATTACTTGGCCTTTTTCTTTTGCTGCTCTTAATATTCTTTCTCATTTTGTAGGTTTAACAGCTTGAATATTATGTGGCGAGCGAATTTTTTGGGGAAGTCTAGTCTATATTGTTTTGTTATCTTCTCATATATATGTATATAGGCATTTTCTTCTTTAGATTGGGAAATTTTTTCATGATTTTGTTGAATATACTTTCTGTGCTTTTGAGATGGTATTCTCCTTCTTCTTTTCCTATTATTTTTGGATTTGGTCTTTTCATGGTGTCCCAGATTTCCTGAACATTTTGTGTTATGACTTTTTTGGCCTTTATTGTTTTCTTTGACTGAAAAAATTTATTTCCACTATTGAATCTTCTATGTCAGATTCTCTCTTTTATTTGTTGCATTCTCTTGGTTATACTTGCATCTGTAGTACTTGTTTGTTTATTCAGACTTTCCATTTCCAGTATTCCCTCAGTTTGTGTCTTCTTTATTGATTCTATTTTAATTTTTAATTCTTGAACTGTTTCCTTTACCTGTTTGATTGCTTTTTCTTGGTTTTCTTTATTTTCTTTAAAGGATTTGTGGATCTCTTTCAAGTTTTTGTTTGTCTTTTTCTTTATTTATTTAAGGGAGTTTTTATTTTCTTTAAGGTTTTTATTATCATCTTAAAGTTATTTTTAAGGTTGTATCTTTCTGCTTCTTCTACATTGCCACATTCATGTCTTGCTGTTGTAAACCCACCATATTCTGGTGGTGCCATGTTGTTCTTTATATTGTTATATATATTTTTGCCCTGGTATCTGTCCATTGTTTCCTTGGATCAATGCAGGATTTGTCTATATCTCAGGGAGCTGATTTTGATGAATCTGCTCTGGCTGTGTCTGTGCCTCAGGAAGCCTCCCTTGTTCCAATCTGAGCTCTTGGTCCATTTGGAAATAGTGTATTCTGTCTATGAACTGTTCTTGGCTCAACAGGAGCTGCACCAACCATTAATCTTGGTCCGATATGAGTGCTTGATCCAGTACCATCTCTTGATCTAATAGGGGCTCTTGATCCAATAGTGGTTGGTGACTTCTGGGTCTCAGGGAGCCACTTCATCCAATAGGTGCTGGCAAATTGAGGGTCTCAAGGAGCTGCTAAGGTTGCTCTTGATCCAATAGGTGCTAGCGAATTGTGGGTCTCACGAAATTCTTGAAGTTGCCAGGTGATGGGACAGTTTGGGGGTTGGGACAGGATTTGTAGAAGGGGGTGTCCAACAAATTGGGGGTTCAGTGAGAGTTCTGGCCTTCAGGAGTTTTTCCTGTTTGCCTGGGATTAGGGGAGCAATGAGTGGGAGTGCTGTTTTTAGGGTTGTGCTCCAAGGACTAGGTCAAGAAGAGCGGGTTCTGTGGCTGGGCTGGGTGAAGTGCCACTCTCCTCTTGATCCAGTAGTTGCTGGAGAAGTAAGGTAGCTGTTGCAGTCACTGGATGATGGAATAGTTTGGTGGTTGTGGCAGGATTTGTAGATAGGGTTGTCCTACCAACTGTGGTTTTAATGGGTAGTTTGACCTGCAGGAGATTTCCCTGTTTGTCTGGGATTAGGGGAGCAATGGATGACAATTTTTCTTTTAAGATTTGGAAGAAAAAAAAGTAAAAGCTCGTGCTGGTCTTTAATTCTCAGGAGCCAGAGGCAGGAGGATCTCTATGAGATCAAAGCCAGCCTAGTATACAGAGATAGTTCTAGGACATTCAAAGGCTACACAGGAAAACAAAGATTTGGATGATTGGAACAAAAACTTAGGTTTTTGTCTTTTGTTGTGGCTAGAATAAAATCTTTCTTCAATTCTCCTCCATAAACTGGCTTATATGCCTTTCATTTGAACTAAAACATAGAATTTTGCCTTTACCATCCTGCTGGTTTTGCTCTTTTCATGCACTGATGCACATAGGTGAAGGCCCCACTTGGGTAGCATCTGAAAGCTGCAGACTTTGCAAGTCCATTGCTGGATGCTGCCAGGAAATTCATGGTCTGTGGAATGTTGTTTGAAGCCAAGGACCAGTTCTCTCATGAGACTTTTCTGTTCTTTTTGTAACTGGACTCAGAAGCAGACAAAATTGATGGTGAACATGGGGCTAAAATATGAGAGAATAGATCTATGTAGGGAGATGGTTGATTTGGTGACTGAGCCTCAGTAGTGTGCATTGAACCAGTATGAAGCAGTTTTTCTGGCTTGGATGTCCTCATTTACTTTTCACATAAACAGCAGAAAGATGGCCTGGAGAGATGAAAGTAGACCATGCATTTTCCTTTGACAGCAGGTGCTGTGTGTCTAAGCTGTTTGCAGAATGCTGTCAACAGATATTGGCTTAAATAATTGCCTGTACCTTCCTATATCAGTCACATGCTAATGCAAACACAGATTCAGCAGGGTGAAAAGTATTTTATAAGACGGTTGAAATCTCACTTCCCCTCCATTTGGAATGGTAGTGGGAACAGCAAACAGGAAAAATACTAAGAATGAAATCAAAGTGCTGCTTGCTTGAGTAATTGCTGGTGTCAAAGCATATGAATTCTAAACTCCAGGGCTCCTTAGGATTTGCTTGTTAGGATCTTCCTTCATTTAGGTTCATTTATTACAGACATTGGCCGCATGACTCAGATATAATTTCTGTCACATTGACCAGGGACCTTGAATATGTCTGTATACTTATTAATCTCAACTATAACTAAATATTGTATGCCTAAATGATTCTAGCTCCTGCATCATTTGGTTCCCAGGATTCTTTGGTTACCTTGACTGTGCTAACTGAGCAGTCCCTGTTATGATTTAACTTGTCACCTAGCCCAGTACTGGCAGTCATTTATGTGTTTCTTTCCTGTTTTTGCACTTGAGAACAGCTGTTCTGCTTTCAAGTAGTATTTTTGGAGCTAATAAATCAACACCTTTACCTCATTGGGTATACTGTGTCAATTCTCATTGTTGTCGGTGGTGGTTCTAATAGTCTAATTGAAAGCCTCTACCAGGGCATAACTGTAATCCCAGGGTGGGGTGGTGCAGGGTGACCTCCACATGAGTTTGCAAGGAGCTTGGGTTACATAGTCAGAGCATGCCTCCCCCAACCCCCATATAACAAATTCATAGAGGGAGAGAGGAAGAAAAATAAATAAAAGGAGACTTATAACTTTCATGTTTAATTTGGTGAATGACTTTTCTTAAATACATGCAGGAAATTTGCATTGAAATGCTTCAAGAGTTTTTTTTTTTTTTTAATCTGACTTCTTTGCAGCTCCTTTATTTTCTTACATCCTACCCCTCACTGTATTTTGTCAGGTTTTGGAATAAAGTTGAAGTTTCCATAAGTAAATAAATTCAGACTTCCATATTAATAAGAAAGAATAGAAATATGAATTGTGCTGGCTAGAACAGAGCTGAATCCCCCCCAAATCCTGAGTCCAATATCAGCTCCTTTTAGTAGTATCTTTCAGAGCTCCTTTTGGAGTTTTATACTTTTAATTTTAATTACTTTTAAGTACATTCACTTTTATGAATTCTATAATACACTGTTAGCTATACATGATGATTTAGGATACTACAAACAATTACTGTTAGAGACAGAATATATTTTTGTGTTTGGATGTAATTTTGTTTTAGAATTTCCCAGTCACGTGCTTTGGAAGTTCTGAATATTTTCTCAGGAATGATGATGTCACTGATACAGGGCAATGCTGGGAAACATCCTGATCCTATGTCTCTTCAGTCCACCCACTCTGCGTCATTTATGTACGGAATAGACTGTCCTCAGAATCTGCCTCATTTATGTGGGGAATAGCAAGGACCCAAATCCAGGAAGCTATTATCTTTCTGCCTCCATCTCCATTCCAACATAATTCTTTTACTGGAATAGGGGAGTTTATTTAGTGTCATTCCTTAAATATTTAAATTGATAGGCTAAAAAGTTTTATAGACAATGTAGCAGCCAGCTTCTTGTTTTAAACAAGTCATTTTCAGCAATATTTCCTTGCTGACAGAGTATTGTATGGGAGTTTCTGAACTGGCAAGAGCTATCGAGAAACCAAGGGGTTCATGCCATGAAGGTACAGGAGCCAAGAATCTAAGCCAGGGCTGTGCTGTAAAGTACTTGCTTTAAGTATTGCTGATGCTCCTTCATTATTTCTGATGAATTTGATTTCTAACCATCTTCCTGCCTTTGCTGTAGTTGCTCAAAATTTTTTGTTTTGGAGCAAGCATCCACCATCATCTGACTGTAGGGTCTATGAGCTTCCATCGGAGAATGGGGGTGGGGTAGTAGAAATTACTTTTGCCTAAGCCCTTGTGCAACAGACTTGTTCTCTCTCTGAAATACCATACAGTGCTGATTGGAAGAGGAGCACAGGAGGTTAGGTAGCTGCAGGTAAGTCCTTATCTGACAAATAACTGCTGCTTCAACAGAGAATAAGTATGGAATTATCCTCAAGAATCAAAGTTAAGCAGATAGTACTTAAGGAGGGAATTTAAACTATGTATGTAGATCCTTGTAACCGGAAGCCTAGCAAAGAGAATCCTCATCCAGGGACTGTACAAATGCTAATCTGAACCCAAACTGCATTGAAAAAAAAGTAGAGAGAGACACTTTCCAGGTTCATCAGAGTTCCTGCTCATCTCATTGGGCTATCGATCACACTAATTAGACCACATCTAACCAATGGGTTAGATAAAAAGAACAAAGCACCATTTTGCTCCATTTGGAAGTTCTCAGTAGCTCCATGGCTCTCCTAGCTGAACTTGAAGGCCCAATCTCCCGCAATTCCAACCATCTTGCTTCATATTGCTATTTATCTCTGCAGTCCTCCAGATGAGGATTATCTCTGGACTTTTCTACTCCACATAAAAACAAATTAATGGGCATGCCAGAGTTCTTGGAGATGCTGGGAAGGGAGAGCTATGCTTTTCTGTGACTTCCTTATTAGAAATTTAAATTTGCCTTATGTCAGCAAATACTCCAAAATAATACCTTCCGCAAGATTTTAATGTAAATTAAAACACACACACGTTTTCATCTCTACCAACTTCATCTTTGTGCCTACACATTATATTCATCATTGAAAACTAGCCAGCTGGCACCCCCTGTCTCAGTTGGCTGGAGAGACTGAACAAAGATGGAGCTATTCCATTTGCTGAAAATGAGTGATTTATTATCTGAAATTCAAATACTTTAATATGCTCTCCAAGAAATTATCTGGTTTGGAAAAACTGTAGAGGAAAGGTAAAGGAGGTAGAAGAAAAGAGCAGAGGGTTATTGACAAATGGGAATCTTTCTAACATAAAATGAAGGGGGGAGAAATCATTGATTTGATAGAAGATTTTTAAGGCTGAGTGGGGAGATGGGAGAGGAGATTTTGAAGTCCATACTGTCCATCCTAGGCACTGTGGATATTGTCCAAGTTACATTAATTCTCGAAAAACTGATGTTTTTGTTTCCATTCATTTTCCTTGGAGGCTGGGGAATGGGTTCTCTGTGTGGGAGCCCTGGTTAGGATCCTGCCTCTTTGGACATGGTGAATTATTGTGTCCTCATTCAGAGGTGAGTAAAAGTACGACCCTCCTCTCCATGCTCTGAAGTTAGCCGCCTCTTAGTCTAGAAGGAGCCCTTTCTCTGTGTTTTTCTTCAAGTATTCTCTCTCTTTAAGTCTTCTAAATTATTCAGCAAAGGTCTTCAGAAACAAGACCCTAGGGGAATCAAGTTGTGTAGCTATGAAGTCTTCTAGACTTTCCCCAAATACCTATCAAGGTGAGTAGCCCCACAGCTTCACGTGGAGTCTCAGACAGTCTTTTGACTTTGGGAGGAATAAGAATGACTTCTTTTCATACCCACTATTCTATATCTATGGACTGTGATGTACAGAACAGTAGGTTGACACAGTGGTATTGTTTTAAGTCACCCAGAATGTGTTAACTTGCTTGTGCAGCAGTAAGAACAATAATACACACTCAAGAGTTTCCTTCTTGGGTTTGAAGTCATCTGAGAACAGAAACATAGGAGACAAATAGGTAGAGAGAGGAAATTATTTATTTTACTACCAAGAGAGTATCTTTGCTATTGTGTTCTCTAGATTGCTACTCAACCCTTCACCCTTGGCTTAGAAATGTTAAACACTCATCCACTGCTAGCAGTCAGTCAGCTCAGTCTCCACAAGCAACCAACATAGAGCTGCCTCTTCATTAGAGAGGAGCTGGTGGGGTCATCCTGAGAGCAGGCAAAATCAAAAAGAAAGTAGGGCAGGTGCTAAGCACTGTGTCCACAGACATCTCTCCAGTTCACCGATAAGATCCTTCACTGTCATTGTCACGGGAAGGAACAGCAATGGAGATAGGAATGTTAAGGTTTCTTTTGTAAGGAATATGTGGTTTTTTTGGGGGGGAGGGGAGCAGAGTTCTCTTCTGATACCTATTCTTTGTTTTTGTTACTGAGGAGGTGAAAACACAAGGAAAAACATTTACCTCAAAAGTCATTCCTCCACACATGTAATGCAAAACTAGGCTTGATGGCTTATGTCTGTAATCCCAGCAATGAAGAAACTGAAGAGAAGGGATTGAAGACCCCAGGCTACAATGTCTATACAGAGAGATGGACCAAAAGTTTCATATGCTTAATTCAAATATTAACTTCCTTCTTTTCTACATGACAAATATAGATATTTTCTATGAACCAGATGCCAACTATCTTTTTCTGTATTTTGATATATGTTGATCAAATTCATAAAGAAATGTGATTTTAATGTCATGAAATAACTGATATTCTCTATAGCTCCTGTCTTAGCTTGGAGCTATTTTCACAGATGGCCTCTTAAATAATTTCCAGTTATGTCTCCTCTGACACAACCCTATTGCGTCCATTCATTTGACATTGACAATTCTTAGTGAATTGATAACATTCCTCCCCCCCACCCCGTGTTTTCTGTCTATTTCCTTAGAACTGTCCATGTCTTCTGGTTGTGGCATTTGCCCATGTCACTCCTGAGGAACATTTCTCCCCTTTCACACCTTACATCAGGCTCCAAGATTATGTAGCATAAACTTCTTTTCCCAAGGCCTTCAGATCCTTGTGTGTGCTCAGCTTCTTTGTACTGATGTAAATTAGTCACTGCTGACTAAAATACTTTACAGGAACTTATGGAAAACAAGGTTGAGTCTCGATCATGACTTCAGAGGAATTTCAATTTGTCATGGCAGGTAGTGGGAGAAACTCAGTCCATGATGGTTGGAGCCCGAGACAGTGGGTCTTTATAGCATTTAAAGTAAGAAACAAAACTTAAGGCCAGACCAGAAGCAGGTATGAAGTTCAAGGCCATCTCAAATGACTTAATTTCCCCAAGCAGCCCTCCACATACGGTCAGGACAGTCTTGAGAATAGCATTCCAAGATGGGGGCCTGATATTGAAAGTATGAGTCTTCAGGGGATATTTCTGATTCAAACCATGGCAGAACTTAAGGGCTTCTGTTGCTAACTTTTCTTCTTTGCAGTCAGTTATCTACTGACCACACAACCATACCACAGTTGGTCTTTGTTCCTGGTTACTGCTGGGTGGTGGCTGCATGGACTTTTAATCTTAGCACTTGTGAGTGTGTTGCAGGTGGATCTCCATGAGTTCCAGGCCAGTTGGATCTACAGAGCAAGTTCCAGGACAGACAAGGCTACATAGAGAAACTATGTCTTAAAAAACCAAAACCAACCAAACAACCCCAATCAAACCTAATTACCATATATCTCTGATTTCAATGTCCAGTTGTCATCCTAAGAGCTTTTCATTGTCCCCAGACCATGAGGACCATACTTGTACTTCATTTCTTTGCAGGGTCCTTCCTTTTCTGATAGTTAGCTTCAGCCATCAACAACCATAGTCTAGAGTCAAAATTGTTCTGAAATACTAACCCAGAGCCAGCCCTTGAGCTTCTGGTTTAATTTTTCTCAGGATACATCAGATTCTGTCACATCAACTTCTGCATTACTGGATTCTTCTACTTCTTATTATCTCTCATTCTTATCAAGTATATATGCAATATTCTGTCATTGAAAGTGTTCTTTCTAACATGCCAACCTCATATTTCTAAGTTTCTTTCAAAAATCCAAGAACCTGCAAGCCCTAGATGAAGCTATCGACATTCTCATGCTCTTGTAGCTGATCTAATTGGTCTTGACAAAAAGCCATATTTGTGTGCAGACTGGGACAACTATGTGGCTGTGAATGCCATTGCTAACAGAGGGCACAATATTATCCAGAAATCTTCCATTAATTTATTCTTCCATTGTCACACTGTCCTCAAGCTTCTAAAAGTTGTGTATCTCAATGTTCCATGAAGCTGACCAGCCAACTCCTCTTTAATAGGAACTATAAAATCACCAGACGGGAACCTCCTCAACTTCTGCTACTGATTTCATAGCTCTCTTACACTTGGATATACTTTCCTCCTCTGCCCTACTACAAGGGAGTAGGTATCCTTCCAATAGTGCAATTCTTGCTTCTTACTCAATTTCCAGAGCTCCTCCTTTTGTTAAATTTCTCCTAATTCCAGAGGCTTCAATTTATACACATATGCTGTATCTCAGCTTCAAAGATTCCTCTCCTTCAAAAATCACAGCAAGGAAAGCAACCAGATGGAATACGGGTGAGAGAACCAACCCAGCATAATGTACTAACTTGCTGGATTATGCATGGTTGACTTAAAAGTAGCCTGGGGTTCACCTCTCTCCAATGTGTTGACAACCCACAATCTTTTCCACCCGGACAAAATTATTTCCTGGTGGTCCTGTTTTCTGCTCATTTTTTTTTTTTGAAACGTGTGTGTGTGTGTGTGTGTTTCTTCTTTATTTTGTGTTTATCAAAAAAACAGTAAAATGAATTTAAAATGCTGAAAAGTTAACAATAACTATAAAGAGGATAAGAATCATAAGCATGGCTTATCAAGGGAGATAATGCAAATAAGATTGCTACATATATATTTACTTTGTGTTCAGCTTTCTCTCTGAATTTTTCTGCTCATTTTAAACCCCTCTTGCCCCAGCCTGTAAACGATCTCTGCCTTCTGGCAGTCTACATCATTCTCTTTCACAGCTTCTGTTTTTATTTTATTTTTTCATTCTAGTTGTTTTTCCTTTAGACAGGCACAATTTGACCTCCAAAGGACTTTCCATCTGTATGTTCTGCTTCACATTTCATAGCGCATCTCATGCCTTTTTAAATGTCTGCACTGACTCTATTATATGCTATCATTAAAATGTCCATTTGTTTTTCCAACACACATAATAGAAACCCCTAGGTAAGTAAGTGAAGCCATCAGGTGGTCGCTAAAGCTAATCACCCATCTCCTCCTGCCTCATATGTCATTTTATTTTTTCTCTATTCTTTCCAGCTTTTGGATTTTCATTTCTTTTTCCCCTGTGGATGGAATAAGAGACAGCCCAGAATGGACATAAGAGTTAAAATGTGCTAGCTGTTTTCCTGTTAATGACAAAGTTCATTTTGAATCCATCTAAGTCCTCTGGCTATTGGATATAATAAAATTGGAACCACTCTGGGGTCTTTCTAATGATTTCTAGTATAAATCACCCTCCAGGTCTCTTGACAACAAAGGGTTAATTTTTTAAAAAGTATATGTGATGATCAAAAACATTTGAATATAGTTTAGATTAATTCCATGAGTATTTCATTTTTACCACCCGATTTTATTAGCAGTTGGCAAGTATGTCCTTAGGTCAAGCCATGTATGTTAAAGCCGTTTTTAGGGAATTGATACCGAAGGACATTCTAATTTTTTTTTCTTGTGAGAGGGAATCATAGGCCTCATTCATTTAAAAAATCAACAGCTCTAATCTTTTTTCTTCAATGTTATCTTTGGAGCACTTTAAAAAACTAGAAAAATCTCTTTGGATTATTATACAGAGCTCCTCCTTTTGGCCTCTTGGAAGGAAGGGAGGAGGAGGGAGGGGCGAAGAGAAGGTAGTGAGTGAAGAATAGGAAAGAAAAATAGGGAGAAGATTCTTTTCCTTTGTATCTTAGCATGTGTAATGTCTTAACTGATGCCCTAAGTTCCTTTTCAAAATATTAGGAAAATTTATCAATAGTTGAATTTCTAGAAAAATTTGGAGTGGGCTCCTTTCCATGAGGTTTCAAACAGACCATGGAGAGTTTAGGGCATTGCTGTCAAGAGTAAGTCTCAGTTTTTATTAATGTTTGACTTTAAAGAAAACATCTAAGAACAAGTTTTCTTAACAGGAGGAACTGTCACTGTGAACCTGTTCAGGTATCACGAATTTTGCAACTAATCACTTGATGTTCCAGATTTAAAGGTGTCCAACCTAGAAGTCTGGAAATTCGAAGTTCTTACATTGGTTAAGCTCCCCCCCCCCAACACACACACTCAAAATTTTCATGCTAGCTAACTAAATACCCATCCTTAAGGAAAAAATATGTGTGGGAGAGGCAAGACTAGGTTATATTTCTTTGAATTCAAAAATAATTTCTTTTTGTTCTGTTTTAAAATATTGTGTGTGTGTGTGTGTTGTTGTTGTTGTTGTTGAGACAGTATTTTTTATTACAAGCAGTTCTTACTATGTATTAGCCGGTGAACTAAGAGTTCACAAGTCATGCTCCCACCACAGCCCAGGTCTGTATTGATGTCTGTGGGCTGTATTGTCACCACCAAAGGTCATGTGGATGGCTTCAGTTGAGGCCAAATCCTGTGGCCATGTTGGTGTCCAAGGGCCTTGCTACCACTGGAGGCCATGAAGATCTGGATAGCCTGCACTGTCACATGGGGACATTGTGTTTTCCTGGCTCTGAATACTTCTGAGGACCATGTCTGGGTCTGTGGCCTTACTGAAGCCAAGGTTTATGTTAATATCTGTGGCTCTTGATATCATTGAAGGCCCTGCCAATGCTAGGAGTCTGTGCTGCCATTCCTGGCCTCTGTTTTCTCATTTGGAGATGTGGAGACAATGTTTTAATGCTGAGTTTATGGTATTGTTGTAAAGATAAAACAAGTCAGTCCTTGTCAATGCTTAATTCAGTGGCTAGTGCACAGTAAGTTCTGCTTGTATTTTCTTACATCATACTCTGTATGTGGAAAGCCAATAGGGTCTTCTCAGAGGCACTCTGATCAGTGGAGAGAGAGCTGAGACAGTCATGTATGTAGCCCCTGTTAGCTTCAATTTTCTAGGTAGCCAAGGATGACCTCAAAACAGGACTTATCAGGGAATGGAGGATTCAGACTGTATTTGCTAGTAAATTAAATGTGACATACAAAGAAAAAATGCTGTGGTTCCAAAGCAGAACAAATGAAAAGATGGGAGCCAACCATTATTCATATAGAGATGAGGAACAGATAGAGTCTAGCTCCGGACAGACTATATTTACCTTCTAACCTCAATAAAGACATTGAGTTCAATGCTAAGGCTTTTATACTTCCACAGACCATGATAAAATATATGGGAATATGTTGTGCATGAGGGTTTAAGTGGTAAAGGCAATATAATGCAAAGCAAGCAGGAAGAACAGATGTAGCTGTTTTTAAAAGTTAATTCCAAGGGAACCATGATGTTAATGAATTTCCTCTAACATTATTGTGTTCTCTCTGCCTCAGCCAAGGCGCTATGTTTCTTTGTCTAATAGAATAGTCTAAATTTCAATTCCAGAACTTTCTCTACTATTTGTAGAACTAATTGTAGTACATTGTTAACATCTTTTCCTGGACATGGAAGTTTAAGATGGTACCCAAAGGATGTTCTTGGATTGACAGGTCTTGGAAGTTTTCCAGTAGAGAAGTTGGAGAAATGTGACTGGAGGAAAGAGGTCCAGGTGTAGGGAAAGCAATGCAGATGGGAGGCTGATGCTGAGACCTGTTGAGAGAGGCTATGTGCTGCACTGATGATTATTCTTTCTCTGGGGACTGGAGACCATCCCAGACACGCAGCATCTCTTCTGTGTCCCACCTCCTGCTCAGTGGAAGTCACAGCAGGGATGCCTGTCTTCACCTTCCATTCCAGTACACAAGGTCAAGGCTGGCTGTTCTTGGACCACTGTGCTATTCATTTTCATTATCCAAAGATTCATTAAGTGGAGCTCAGTCAGGCCGGGTTTTTGTTTCTCTCCTCAGTGTTTATTACCACCACCTGGCTAATTATTAAAAAGTCAGCAAGCATGAATTAGCTCCAGACATTTACATGACAATTACACTGGGAGGGGGAATGAAGGGGCTGAACAGTGCATCCCCTCAAAGCACATCCTAATCAGGCAGAGAGCAGACTTCTATGCTTTAGTCACACATGCATCTAATTGACTTTATGGGAAGTAAGGTCCTCATGTCAAAACATCTGGGTATAATTTTCTGGTTGTTTAAACAACCCTGGCTCTGGAGCATTGGCCTGGGGTGATATTCTGACCAGACGTAATCACCCACCTCTTCAGCTTTGCTCTGTATCCTTAGCTCTTTCTGTTTCTTGCCAAATAAAGTTCTCATTCAGTCTCTCGGTTAGACTCACCTATTTGGGTTGGAAGTGATGGCCTCTTTTCCTCAAATGTCATTACCCACTCCTCTACCATACTAAATTTTTGACCATTCCATTGGTAAGACAGAAGGCTGGTTAGGCACTCACTCAAAGATTGCTCTTTGCTGCTTAATCTGGTGAAATCTGTTATGGTTAACAGCTGGCCTAAAGTCACTGACTTTTACTGACCTCTCCAAGCAATTAGTTACTCTGTGACTGTTTTCTGTGCCCTACCTAGAACAGTACCTAACAAGCATGTGCTATAATCTCACTTTTCTTGCATGAGTTTCCTAAAGTAGTATGTTACCCACAGGGGTTTAGGGAATGAACTGCCCTGAACTTGACACCGAGTCTCCCAGGTTATAAGGCATTCAGAGAATATTTGTAACATTGCAAAACTGATTTTCTTGTGGACAGGGAAAATAATCAGGTCAGAAGATACAGCTGAAATGCTTTTTACTCAATAGCTGGTACAGTTTTCCAACTCATAGGATGTTTGGGGAGGATCTATATTCACCATAGGTTTGAAGAGACATGGGAAATACATATAATATGTAATCAAGTAGGGAATTTCTGTGTGGCCAAAGCGGACCAGGGTCATGTTGTGGCTATAGAATTAGAGCCTTTGAAAGCAGAGATTAAGACAGTATCTTATCAGATAAAATAGCTTTTGCAATGTCCTGTGAGTTTATTCTCACTGTGGCTTATTGGTTATGAATAAATTTAATTGATTTAAAGAAACATAGGTGGCAAAACATAATAGATCATTTAAAATGAATGACAAAGTTTACTATCTTTGCTTTTAAAAAGAAAGCAGTATCAAACAAGAAGGAAAGATAATATTTAGGGTCAGTCCTGCAGAGAACTATTCACTTAGCTTGCATTTTTCTACAATAAATGAGAGGTCAAAGTAACTCAATGGACAGTTGCAGGTTGCCATGTGGGTCCTGGGAATTGAACCTGAGTCATCTGGAAAAAGAGCAAGTGCTTTTAACTACTGAGCCATTTGTATAGTCTCCAATTCAGTGGTTGTCAACCTTTCTAATGCTGTGACCCTTTAATACAGTTCCTCATGCTGTGGTGACCCCCAACCATAAAATTATTTTCTACTTTGTAGTTGCAGTTTTGCTACCGAATTGTAATGGAAATATCTCTGTTTTCCAATGATCTTAGGCAACCCATGTGAAACGGTTGTTCTACCCACCAAAGGGTTGCAACCCATAGACTAAGAACCATTGCTTTAATGGATTCTATTGTGCACTGTTAAATATTAATCTATTTTTAAAAAGCCAATTACTATTCTCTTGTATATGTTTGCCACATTTAAGAAGTCCACTCATTGGTTAGTGGTTATTTAGGTTATTTGCATATCTTAACTATAGTTATGCAGAAAATACCAGAGTACTAATATCTCTTTGGAGTCTTTAATTCAACTTCTTTGTATAAATACCCAGAAATTATATTGCTATACCAGCGGATAATCATATTTTTAGTTTTTATGAATATCCATTGCTTCCAAAACAGCTATGCCATTTTGCATTCCTAAGAATGGTATAAAAGTTTCCAAATTCTCTAAATTCATTCTGAGGCAGGCACGTATAAGGAATAGCTTTGGCAACCTGGGACTCCACTTGCTTTGGGCTGTAGTCCTAACAATGCACCTAGCAACTTGAGACCCCAACCTGCATCAAGGTACGTATATATCACACTTGGAACAATGGGATAAAATTTTACTCCCAACAACAACCATTATAACTTCCCTACCCTGAGTAGCATTCTATACAATTTATTCCAGGAAAAGCCAGGTAGGTATAATAGATGGCCAATCTGGTCATGGCTGGCTTTTGATACATTTGCAAAAAGGTCAAATGTGCCCTATGAGTGCAATTTATGGCAAAATTCCTATTACCATGTTACAGCTATGCAGGATTGTGTATATTTTTGGTAAAATTAGTTATAGCTTCAGAAGGGACATACACACTAGAAGAGAAAAGGTTATGTAAGTTGAATTGCTCATTAAAATAGAGGAGCAGCAGGACTGGTGGCTTATACCTTTAACCTCAGCACTGAGGAGGCAGAGATAGAGACAGAAGTAGACGTATTTCTGAAGTTCTAGGCCAGCCTGATCTATATACTAAATTTCATGGCAATTGGGGCTACCTAAAAAGACCTTGTTGGGGCTGGAGTGATGACTCAGAGGTTAAGAGCACTGACTGTTCTTCCAGAGGTCCTTAGTTCAGTTCCTGGCAACCACATGGTGGCTCACAACCATCTATGGTGACATCTTTCTAGAAATTTCTCTCTCTTCCTCTCTCTCTTCTTCTTATCCTCCCTCCCTCCCTCCCTCCCTCTCCTTCCCTCCCTCCCCCCTCCCCTTCCCCTCTCCCTCTCCCTCTCCCTCTCTCTCTCTCTCTCTCTCTCTCTCTCTCTCCAGTGACAAGTCTGGCCTAAACTTGCTACATGACTAAAAGTGACAACGACCTTCTTTTCCTCATACTTCTACTTCCTGCCTGCTAGGATCACAGGCATGTGCCACCACTCCTGTGTTATGTGATGCTGAGAACTGGCCCAGGGACTTCTCCCTGCTACACAAATGCTTTAACCGCTGACCTATGCACTCAGTTTCTCAATGCTAATGCTTTATTTACAAAACACAAAAGATACAGTTCTTAGGAGACTCAGAGGCATATGAGACTCCATAGGCAGCTTAACTGAGGTAAAAAAAAAAAAAAAAAAAAAAAAAAGAGTTGCCAAGGGAATAAAACTCTTAGATAAGGTCAGGCAACCAGGTGTTAACATTTCACCTTCCCCGCTCTTTGGAACTATGTTTGTTAGACTCCCATGACCCTTTATTTAACTACCAATGTGGAACAGTTATCATCTTTTTATTCATCTGTTTGTTTTCCTTGCCTCTGTTGTCATGCCTCTCATTTCAGTGTCTGCTATTGTCTGAGCTTGGACACAGTGTTTGCATCTACATTTGCTCACTGGGCACTTGCCGTGATGGCTCTGTGAGTATCTGCCAATTAAAACATGAACTTAGCAATTATGAACCTTAAAGCCAGATACTCATTAATCTTGACCTATTTTCATTGTCATGTTCAGTGGAAGAAATTATATAATTGGGGCTGAAGACCAGTTTCAAAAGCAGAAAAGTTTTATAAGCAGTTTTACCTTAGAAAATATCACAGTATGAGTGTTTTATGCCCATGATAAAACCAAACCTTTTGTGTTTGCTACTGTCATCCCTAAGTTATTTTTCTGTTGCCATGACAAAACATCATGGCCAAGGCAAGTTACAGAATAAAGTGTTTAATGAGGGTTTACAGTTTCAGAGAATGAGTCTATGACCATCATGGTGAGAAGCAAGGGAACAGCCAGGCAGGCATGGCACTGAAGCAATATCTGAGCACTTACATCTTATCCACAAGCCTGAGGTGTTGAGAGAAAGAGGGAGGGAGGCAGCTAACCAGAAATGGTGTGGTCTTGTGAAATCCCAAAACCCACCCCAGTGGCCACACCTTTAAGCCTTCCCAAACAGTTCCAACCGATAGTTATTAAACATTCAAATATATGGGTCTACAGAGGCCATTTTCATTTAAACCACCATAGCTCTTGAGAAACTAGAAGGGGATAACTCTAGGAGATGATCAAGCAGAAGGGGAAGAGGCCTTGGTGTCTAGAGTACCAACATCTGCTTTGTGGGTTCATTCTCTCTTTCAAATGCCATTTTAAGTGCTTGAAGTTCAGCTCACTCAGAAAATATTTGTTCTCATTGCCTTTTCCATTTGCTTCTCTGCTCCTTTGTGTTTGAACAGCAATATTCGCCATCTGCTCCATGTTCATTTACACTTAACTAAATGTTATTTAGAGGGAACAAAACCTAAGAACACTTTCTGTTAGATTTACTTGACAATGATGGATCTTCAGTTCCAGAGTGAAAGCATGAACATGTAGGCAACAGAACAATTGGACCTATTTCCTTCATGGGAGTAGTCTCCACACAAGTAGCTCATGTTCAGTAGCTCCTTATTTTCTGCTTTTTCATCATTTACCTTCCATGGGTATACTCTTTCTCTAAGTTCCTCATATACCACACCACCTTGAGGCAATGCGCCAAGTCATGGTCCCTGTTAGCATTTAAGTATTACCTGGCTGGTATCTTGGGGACTTGGTCAATAAGCAGGCAATACTTTGGTCTACTCAGAATCCTGACATCATCTTCCTAGTCATCCTAAGTACTTGTTTGTGCATGAGCTAAGCCCCCTTTAAGGGGTGGGAAAGCCTACCTTTTTTCTCATCTTTCCAGGAAGTCACATCTGTACCCCTTCTCTTCTCCATTTTTGTCTCTTCTTCTTCTTCTCTCCTCAGCCTTTATTTTCAGAGGCATGCTTTGTGGCCTTTTTTCCCTTTCTCCAAAAAAATTCTCTATGTGAATTCTGTCTGAAAGATGTATCTGCATAGTGTGTCTCTCTCTGACGTGCCATGGGGCCCTTGCCTCCAACCCACCGAGGCTGCTGCCCACCATTTTAAAATTATAACAGTCCCAAAGTCAGTTCTCTAGATTCCAGTGACCTTTTCCATACTTCATAACTGAAGATATCTCTTAATTCTTGCTGAGTTATTTGTATAGGGAAGAGCTCACAAAACGTCAGTGCAATTAGATGCCAATAGCTAGATTATTTTGCAATATTATCATAACCACTTCAGAAAGCTAGTCTTGACCCAGTTTGGAGGACTGTCTAGGCTATATGGCTTCTATACATCCTGCAGAATAGCGTTTGCAGCTATTATGCTTCTTGCTTTTAGTTGATGTAACACCTTCTTAAAGTGTTCACATTTAGGCAGCACTTCCTAGCATAACTTAATGCTGGTGTTGGGAAGCAGGCTTTACAGACCAATCATTAAACCTGTATAGAAAACTAGAAGAAACAAAACATTGGACCTTCAGACTTGTGAACCATAAATTTTAGTGGGAGAGTGGATAACTGCTGTACATTTATCAGAGGTTGGTTCAAGTGTCTAGATAATATCTTCCTGTTTTAATAATCTGTCCTCATGCATTCAATGTGAGTAGTAACCATTTAAGCATCCATACAGGATTTCCTGTAGTAGGATAGCTCTGAAGTCTGAATTTGCTTCCCTTCCAAAATGATAATGTTCAAAAGACTATCTTTCATCCCACCAAGCATGGGTAGCTCAGTGTTGTGGGCTCAGAGTGTGGTTTCAAACTAACACATCTAGGGATGTGTGGAGGGTACCCCAGATCTACTGACTCAGAAACACCAGCATTGGAGTATACCCATCTAAGTGATTTTGATTTTCATGTGAGTTTCTGAGCCACAAAGTCAATATGGTAGAATATGCTCCCCTATTAACTCTATGCTGTGCTAAGAACAATGCATCTATTGAACAGTGTTAGGTCATGCTATATTAGTAGCAAGCATGCTTTTTAGGAATCCAAACCAAGAGACAAAACAATCGTTAACAGAAGTGAGATGCAAATGTAAAGCTAGAGGTCTTCCTGGAGATGTCACAGCTAGAAGAAACTTTGCAATTAACTCTGGGTACCCAGGATGAAGACAAGAAGTACATGACATAAAAACCAATAATGTCAATGCTCTTCCATAACAAAGATCTTTGAACTGTCTCTGACAACAGGGCTTTATTGCTACAGAGTTCTAGAAGCCGGAAGTTGAGAACCAAGATGTCAGCATGCTCATGCTCCCAAAACACACCTCCAGGTAAATGTCTGATGCCTTCTTCTGACACCTTAGGCAGCCCTTGGTCTCAATACACATCATCCAAATCTTTCATCTTCACATGGCATTGTTTGTTTGATTTTAGATTTATTTGTTTATTTTCTGTTAGTGTTTTGCCTGCATGTACCACTTGTATGCTTGGTACCCATGAGGGTCAGAACAGGGCATAAGGCCTCTGAAAGTGGAGTTGAGGATGTTGTGAGCCACTCTGCGGTTGCTTGGAGTCTAACCCAGGTCCTCAGAAAGAGCCACAAGTGTTCTCAACCACGGAGTCATCTCTAAAGACCTGTTTGCTTTAGACAGGGTCTCACTATAAAGCTCTGGTTGGGCCTGGAGCTCTAGACAAGGTTAAGCCTCAAACTTATTGATATCTGTCTGCCTCTTTGCTGCCTTGCCTGGCTCTCTCCAAATGTCTTTACAACACTTCCCTGTGTTTATCATTTATGTTTGTGTATAAATTTCCCACTTTTATAGGACTATTGATCATTATGGATTAAGGTTTATTCTAATGACATATTTAAATTTGGATACTTCTTCAATTATTTTTTTCATATTCTAAAATTTTAAGGTTGAAAACTTTATTTTATACTTTTGAGGGGATAGAACTTAACCCATAATCTTGTCCATGTGATCAGAGCAGGAAATGAAGACAGAAGACTAGAGTAGAGTGTTGTCCCCTTTGTGAAAACACCTCAGAGAACAGAGATAAAATGATGATGATCTTGGGGTTTTCAATATAAGGCAGCACCTCCCTAGTCCAGATGGTATTTGATAGCATCTAAGTGAATGGCCTTTGGAATGTTGGTGATTCTTTGTAAAGTTCCTTGGTCACATATAGATGCTACACTTTCAGAGTCAGCCTATAAGTCCCATTTCTTACAAATTGCAGTGCACAGAGTAGAAACCACTGAATTCCAGACAAAGAATATGATGTGGGTATGTAAATCTATAACTCTGTTGTCTTACCTATAATAAGAATACCTATCTTCCCCCTGAGATATGGCCTGCTGTGAAAAATGAACAAATGGATGACAGTTCACTGAGCTCTTCATCCACTTTAGTTTCTTCTTAATTTCTTGTGGGATTTTTAATGGATGCTCAAGTCGCATCCAAAAGCACATTATACAGGGTAGGTCTGCAGTCAGAGTTTCTGGCCCAGCCTAACCTTGAGGTCTGGACCCACAGTTCCAAATAATCGCACAAAGGCTTACGTTAATTACAAGCTGATGGTCTATGACTCAGGCTTATCACTTGATAACTCTTATACTTTAAGTTAATTCATATTTCATTTTATGTTTAGCCATGTGGCTTGGTATATTTTGTCTCAGTGCAGCATTCTCATCTTTGTTTCTCTGCATCCGGCTGCATCTCCCCTCTGCTCTTCTGCTTTCCAGAATTTTCCTAGTCTGGTTGCCCTGCCTCTACTTCCTGTCTAGCTACTTCTCCAATCAGCATTTTATTAAACCAATATTTACAGTGACAAATATTGACAGTATACAATAGCATAGTCCCACAGCATGGGTTCATTGAACTTTGCTGCTTCTTAACACTTTCTGTCCAGATTTTCTGTAGAAGCTTGAGAAGTCAGAGTGTTAATCGAGGTGTATAGAAGGTTGCTAGAAGAAACTAGCAGCGTCAGACAGCAGTGCCTTACCTCTGGAGGCTTTATCTTCTTATCACCTTGGGTGGAGACTGCATTCTAGACCCTTGCTTCTCTTTGTCTTTTGCATGGAAAGAATCAGTTCTGTTGGAGAGCTGTCTCTTATTTCCTGGCCTAACCATCTCAATGCCTGTCATCATACAGAGTATACCTGTTGCACTCTTCAGTGTTTTAAACATATTCTGATAACCTTTCCTGACTTGCATAATCTTATCATTTGAGTGCAGCATAATTATTTTCTTTGTTATGTAAAAATTCCAGGTCTAGTTTAGTAATACTATGATTTTGTGCTAGCCAATGACACTTAGTCTATAACCAAAGTTCGAGGAGGATTGTCATGCTGATATTTGCCCCCTCTCCTTCTATCCATTTCTTCCCTACTGTCCTTATGTGCTCCCTCACCCCATTTCACTTTTAGTGACCCTATAAAGTTGAACTATTGACTACTGAACTTTGGTGTTGGGCATGTAAGGGTGAGAGAGTAATTGTAATAGGAGGCACAATAGAGAAATAGCATTTTACTCTGGAATCCCTAGTGTGAGTCATGACTGTTATTTAGTGACTTTGAGCAAGTGACTTAACCTTTCTGAGAAACTTAATTTGAAATTCCTAATCTTTCAAATGACAATGTCAACTTTATAAAATCATTATAACTATCAAGAATGATAATGTACAACTATATATATGAAAAGACTCATGTGGTATTTTATACCAATTGAATGATTTCTACTAAACCAGCCTGGTGTAGAGATGGTACATTTATATCATCCATTGAGATCTGGCTCATACCTTGTGCAATAGGACTATCTAAATGTAAGCCCACAGTTTCAAGCTTAGCTGCTAATAAAACAGTTGTTATCCACAGCCCTACTCTACTAGTACAAAGTCTCAGATTGCTTTTTTATTTGACATATGTCACAAAACCCCCAGAGCCTAACTGGTCTTCTTGGGAAGGCCATCTTCACTAAACTGGCTGCCAACCTTGAGGCTGCCTCTGGCCATGTAATTATTGGAGGTTTTGCCTGCAGACCCACTCTGCAAAGGCTCAGATCTTCAAGGGCAAAGACTTGGGCAAGGGATGAAATTAGAGTGACAGAATATTATCATAGTGCATCAGTATTTCCTTAGTGCTGATCCCTAGAGACAAACAGCAAGAGGCTGTTTTAGGTTAAACAAGGTGTAGAAATGTTGTGGCTTTCTGAGGAGGATTGAGACTAGATTATGGTGGAAATGTTCTCTGTATGATGTAAATAAAGTAACTGGTTTGGCCTATGTAGAGCACTATAGAAGTGGGTAAAGAATCAAAGGAGAGACAGGTAGAAGGAGGGTGGAGTTAGCCAGTCTCCATATAACCCCGAAGAAGAGAGACATGTAAGGAATCCAGGTGAGCCACGGGCCTGGACACGAGACAGACAGATTAATAGAAATGGGTTGATTTAAGATGAAAGAGCTAGCTAGTAATGTGCTTGAGACATGGGCCAAACAGTATGAAGCTAATGTAAGTGTCTGATTCATTTCTTTGAGGGACAAAAAACACCATGGGCCAGGTCCAAACCACCGGGCCCAAACGGGCCTGGGAAACCTTCCACAACACTAGATGCTCCATGACACATGGAACTTTCATTCTTCTCACCTGCTCCTAATGTCTCCTACTCCTGCAGATCTCATGTGCAAGCAGGCTGCCTGTATAAGAAACCATGTTTACAAGACATTGATCTGAGGGAAACTGCAAATATTGTTGAAGAGATGAAACATAAATGGAACCACATGTATGATAAATAAATCTTTGTCATAGGAGCACAGGGTGGAAGCCTTGTCTTGCTGTGTTAAAAGTCATAATTCTTGAGTCCTACAGGGATCATCCCAGCATCCATTAATTTCAGGATGAATGGTTTGAAGTCCTGTTCCTCATGGAATTTATTATAAAGAAGAGCAAGAGCCATGGACCTCAAAAATGGCTTTACTTATCTCTTTACCACTGGGAGGTCTTTTATTTTGAAGAGTGCCTTATTGAGATAATTTTGTCAGGTTTCTAGAAATCCCAGAAGGAAAGCAAGTCCATATATTCTGCCATTCTTTCACTTTCTGGCTAAAAGAAAATGGAGTAAAACTTAGAATGCATAAAAAGAAATTCAGGAATAGGCTATTTTAAGGAGTGGAGGTCACATGGGCTGGTAGGATGTTAGCCATTAAGAGTACTTAGATTAGCAGAGCATCTTAGATTTACCATTCACCTCATTCACCAAACAAGAAGTATAACGAGCTCATCACTAGTTGAGATATCCAGTCTCATGGAATAAGCAACTACTGGATTCTTGGCCCTCCCATTCATAGCCAGCCATTGTTGGATTAGCTGGACCACAGTCTTAAGTCATTCTAAAAAGTCTCCATTCTGTATGTATGTGTATATGCTTTCATTCTGTTACTCTGGAGAGCCTTAATTACCTTAAAATCTCGAATGTTACTATATAAGAAGAAAAAGCAAATAAAAGAATATTATAAAATTATGGAGTTCTGAGGCCCCTGTTACCGGTGTTCAAACTTTCTACTAAGGATTTTCAATTGTTCACCTGGATCTTGTTACTTCATCAGTTTCTCAAGTCTTTATTTAGGAGGTTGTAATCCCTGGTAGCCAGAGATATTTTAAAAAATGGTTCAAGCCCACACAACTGGGTCTATTAGATTTGGCCTCAGCAGTAAATCTCCTGTGAAAATATATTTGTAATTAATTGTTGGTAAATGTATAATTGTTTTTTTAGCGACTGAATAACCCACAGAAGCAACCGAAGAAAAGAAGGGTTGGTTTGGCTCTTGTCTTACAGGTGAGTAAATCTGTGTGCGTGGTGGTGGAAACTCGTTGTGGGTGATCACACTGCTGTAGCTGACAGAAAGCAGATAGTTCAAGATCTACTATAGCAGCCAGCCAGGCCCTGTCTCTTCAAGGATCCACCTTCCACCAAACAACGTCATCAGCTGTGGACCAAGTATTCAAATGCTTGAGCCTGCAGGGGGCAGACATTACACATTCAAACCAGAATGATAAAAAACAGGAGCAACTATGACAACAAAATCCTTTAATTAAATAATGTATTCTCTCTCACTTTCTTTCACCCTCTTGTTCTGTCTCCTTTTTTCTCTCTTTCTGTGTTGTGTTGTGTTTTGTGTGTGTGTGTGTGTGTGTGTGTGTGTGTGTGTGTGTGTGTGTGTTTCTTTCTGTCTGGGGTAAAATTAACTTGTAAGCTTTACTTGGCCAAGGACAAATAACTTTCTAGAATGCTGGGGGCTGTTGTTCTCATGAGATAACAAGTCACTTGTTTTTACTTCACTTAACAAGATTGGTTATTAAAATTGCACAGGATGTGCTTGATCACATGTAAGCAGGAAGTGCATCAGTATGTATACTTTGCCCCTATTGCATGAAGCCATAATGGATGTAGCCTTGTGGGTTTGGACTTTATAGACTACTGGCTGACCTAATTCAGCTCCATTTTCCTGGGAACCCCACATATAGACCTGGCCAGGGTCCATCTTTCTGGTCAGCATTTAATAAAGTTTGCTTCAATTGGACAATCATGGATTCAGCCTTACAATTTTCAGGTTTATCATTTTCACTCCTGAGTGGTGACTGAGTTTATTTCTATTGTTTTCCTTTTGATTGTCTATATTTCCCCCAATGTAATCACAAGGGTATTGTTTTGTATTTAAATAGGGAAATTAGACAGTTTAACATATGAATAGAAGCGGTGTGACATCTGTTTCAGGAGGATCTGAAACTAAAGACTCAAAGCAGGATAGTCTCATTACATTCTTGACTTTGTCTCTCTGAGAATTAGTCCTACTGTCTTCCAGTACAGATAAATTACCTCCCTAACGCCAGAACTTCTGGCTGTTGCCAGCACTGGCCTTTCTTATTCCTACTCTGCAACCTCAGGAGAAATTATTATACACTCTTTCTGGTTGGTTTTGCTGAGTCACATGATTTGGTGGCATCATAACCGTGTTCAGGAGAGAGGGATGTGTGGGTGCTCATGTGCGTGTGTGTAACACAAATTCTAGTTTGTATTTAATGAAAACTCAGAACCAGATATTGGGGAAAAGCTGGAATATCAGTGAGAGGAAACAGATCACAGTCAAATCTCAGCCAGCCAACTTCTCAGGGTAAAAGCTATCTTCAAGAGTCCTCAGCCTGACTCCTTGTTGCTTCTACAGAATAAATCTCTGTCTTCCTATACTTGCTTTAAATACCTTCTTTGCCCAATTGTTTCCAGGTTCAACTCTGCATCATATTCCTAGAGTTAGGATTAAAGGTGTGAGCTACTACTGTTTGGTATGTAGGCCTTGAACTCACAGAAACACAGAAAGATCTCTGTCTCTGGAGTTATGGGATTAAAGGCATGAGTTACCACTCTCTGACCCTCCAGTGGCTTGACTATGGGTGGATCTGTTCTCTGATATTCCAGACTGGTTTTATTAAATATAAAATATATCACCTTGTGTGTGTGTGTGTGTGTGTGTGTGTGTGTGTGTGTGTATCCTGCTCCTAAGTGTATAACTCTATGGTAGGCGTCCCTGATGGCACTTTATGGAGTCAAGCCCTAATTAGTTTACTTAAGAGTTGTAACCAAATCACACTTCTCCACGTCACCTTACTTTTAAATATCGTGTTTATATTTTTTTTAAGGTTGGCATAAAAGGGATGAGTCTCATTTTGACCTTGCCATCCCTTTGTGTCATTCTCCTTTGCTCACAACCATCCCATACCCCTCCCCTCCTGGTCTCTGCTCTATACACACCTTAATTTGGACCATAGAAAAATTGAATAGTTATTTCAAGAAAACTAACCAGACTTTCCTGGTGTCTTCCACCATCTTCATTTCTTCCTTCTCCCTCAGCACTCTTCCTGTTTCTGGCATCACCTCTCTGAGTGCAGTAGCTTCCTCCTTTCTGACAGGGATTTAAGTGGGAATCTCAGTGCTATCACTACCATTTTCAGTGTTTTGACTGTAATTTCATGTGTAGCACTTTTGCTTTCTTATTTATATAAATACATGAGATGCTTGGTTTGCCCACAAGCCCATGGAGGAGGGTCTCCATTCAAGGTATCTGAATTGTCCATTGGGAAGTATCACAGACAATCAATTATACCGTGTAAACTTTTGAGGATGCAATGAATGTCAAAAATACATGCTATAGCTTATTTATTCACACAGGTATAAAAGTAGTATAATTCACAAACAGTGATATTGTTTTTCCTACCCTCATGCTTCATAAATAATTTTGTATAAACACTCAAAGTATTCTTCATTGCCATTTTTTCAATATGGCTGCTGTGGAGTCAGCTACTGAACTCCCACAGCATATAATTTTCAATTTCATCAATTTTTTTGAAACATGGTCCTTTTTTGCATCTGTGAGTAAAGCTGAGTTTACTGTCATCTATCATCTAGAGTAACAATCACAAATTTAAAGAATTTAATATATTTGATTTTTATTTCTTTTGTGAATGCATATGTATGGGAGCCACAGGTCACTGTCTACTGGCCAGCCAGCAAGGGCAATGACCCAAAATACAAAAGATAAAAGGTGAATGTCATTTGAGAAATGACACTTGAGGCTGTCATCTTACCTGCACATACACACACACACACACACACACACACACATATAAATGTGTACCAGCATACACATGCATGCACACATACAAGGGCTTATTCATAGTGACATTATGGTTCATAATAATAAATTTGGATTCCAAGTATAATCATATAATTTATATAGTACATACATATCTAATTTTAAATTGTGTATCTTTTGTGTGTGCATGTGGTAATGCATGAATGTGCACATATATGCGGTTTATACTCAGAAATGTGTTTATTGTGTACACTTCTTGTACAGGTTGACATTGGTGTCCTTTTCTTTTTTTTTTAGCTTTTTATTTTATTTTTTATTTTTCTTCTTTATTTATTTTGTATTTATCAAAAAAACATTAAAATGAATTTAAAATGCTGAAAAGTTAACAATAACTATAAAGAAGATAAAAATCATAAGCATGACTTATCAAGGGTGATAATGCAAATAAGATTGCTACACATATATTTACTTTGTGTTCAGCTTTCCCTCTGATTTTTTTTTTTTCCATCCCTGTATATCCTTATTCAAGGTCCCTCCCCCCTCCCACCACCTCAGGTCATTTTTCTTCTACTCCCCATCTCCTCCCTAGGAAGGGAGCAGACAGTCCCATGGTCCCACTGACCCAATAATGTTTGGATCAGTCTCCACTCCTGGCAAATCTAGTTTTGTCCCCCCTCCCTCAAGAGTGAGTCAGGTGTTCCTATAGTTGGAGTGGGATCCAAAGGGTCAGTCCAGGGTGCTTCTGAACCCAAGCTATTTAGTGGTTGTGGTTTGCCACTTGGGAATGCTTGGCTTTTCTTCTTGTTTGTTTGTTTAGAGTCCACTAATGAGTGAGTACATCCCCTGCTTATCTTTCTGAGATTGGGATACCTCGCTCAGGAGCATATTCTCCAAATCCATCCATTTGCAACATTGGTGTCCTCTTCTATCTCCCTCCTCATGTTTTGAGACAGGGTGCCTTCTGTGGAACTCAGCATTTCATCTAGACTGACAGGCCAGCAAGCTCCTGGGACCTGCCTGTCTCTGTCTTCCACCACTGGGTTGCAGGTGCTGGTAGCATTTAAATGGATGCTGAGATCTTAATTCTTATTTCTCTATTGTCTACACACTTGATAAAAAGTCTCCCAAACTCTACCTCTGCCTCATTCTACCTCATCCTGACATGTTTTCTACATTGTAACAAGGCTACAGTTTGGTTCAAACTGAGGTTCCTGAAAAATATTAAGGGAATATATCATCTGCCAGCAACATCATGGAACTGCTTCTCTTCCGCTGTCTCCCCTGATATCTTCTGAGCAAATAATTTTGGAAAAGCTTTCATTTTAATATGAATAATGGCAAAGGAGGCAAGAGGAAAAACAGAGGGAGCCAGCCTTTTAAACTGTGCACAGGGTGAGGGAACTCAGGACTGTGTCGGAGGGAAGAGGGTTTAGCCATAAAGAATGACCTTTAGAGGGACCTGCAAAAACCCTGGCACAAAGACAAGGGTGAGCAGTGCAAAGTCAGCAGAAGCCTGTGAGGGACCTCTGGCCTCTGGAAGGATGCTCTTTGGCATGAGTTAAAGGATGTATGGTTTAAAGAGGTGCATCTACATTAAATGTTAGCAAGAGAAGGAGGCTGACCACTGCACATCAATTTCCTTTAGGATTAATGTGTTTTTCCCTAGGGTACTCTGTTATGCATGAATCACTACATTTCCAATCTGAAGATTTTTGATGCCTATTACCTGGAAGCTGAGAGGTAGATGAGTAGTGAATACATAAGCTATGAGAAACTGTTGACTTCATTTTCTAAAGGGCTATAACAAATGCTCTCTGGGTGTGTGGTAAATGAGGACCACTTCCATGCTGGCTATGCCTGAGGTTTAAAATGGTCAAATTGTGCATCATCTTTGTCATAGAACAAGAGAGCAGTGGGCTGTATTTGTCTAAGTATTATTTGGACAGGGAGGAAAAATACCTCCTCGGGATCTTTTTCAGAGGCATTACAAATATCAAACACTAAGCAAGTGACTTTAGAAACTGAGTTTCGGGGACTCACATGGGTCACATAAAGTGATAATAACATCTGTTGATGATGCATTTTCATGAACATGGTTTTATTTTCTCACATAAACCTGCAATCAAGGCAGGCCTGGATAATGCCTAGCTCACAGATGAGCCCAAAACAGAGATGTGGAGTGCTTCAGTGTTCAACCAACTTTAGTAAGAAGAGCTCTACGAAAACCTGACTACCTTTTGGATGCTCCCACCAGGCTGAGAACTAGCCTTCACAGAGCCCTCTTCAAAAGAGGGCACAGTATGTCATGCTCACTTACAACTCAACAAGGTGCTAAGATAAATTACTGCTCCACTTTCCAGAAAAATGTCTACAAGTTAAGGCTCCTCCACATTCACAGAAAAAGTTATCATTCAGGCTTCTTTGTTGGTGCTACTGTTGGTTTAGTTAGAAATAGATGTGGTGACTATCAAATTTTCCAAAAGGAGGCAGTGGAGAAATGCCTGGATTTATGTTCTCCAGATCCACTGCCTTTCAGATCTAGGCTCCCACATGGTGGTATATGCCTCGGCCCTCGGGGCATCAATAAGGGAGACCACCTACGAGAGAGAATGAAGGGAAGGGAGACGCAAAGGAAGGCAGCAGGTCAAACGGGATTCTGATTGAGCTGTGATTTATTGCGATTCTAAACATGCTTATATAGCAGAATATGGGGAGGGGGCAATCTTCAAACACCTGCAGGAAGCTGGCCAGGGGAGCAGGATATTGGCAGGGTAAAAGGGTAACTGGTCTTGCTTCAGGGGAGAGTTGCTAGGTAACCTAACCATAGAATATTTTTGCTATTCTATTCTTTAGAGCTACCTTTATGGGAGGACTGCTACGTAACCTAGCCACAGAATGTTCCTGTTATTCTATTCTTTAGAGTTACTTCTCTGTTACTGTGAAGCAAACCAGAACATCTATTTTACTTTGGGAGAATATCTATTCTACCTGGGAGAACATCTATTTTATTTGGGAGAACATCATGCTGGCTCAGTGGTTGGTCTCTCAGTAAGTTCCCACCGGAGCCTTTAGCTAGAGGCCTAGAGGCTCAAGCCAGGGTCTTGGTCCCTGACAGGTATACTCTAAATCTTTAATGTATCTAACGTCTCTGTACAGATTCCAGTCTTTATGAAGTTTGACTTTATTCTTTTTGGAGTAGGGGGTTTAGTCTTTTGTTGAAGAAACATGGCATGATCTATTTATGACTGTAAGTTTTATAACAATGCAAAAGCCATGATGATTTATAAGTCATTATAAAAACACAAACTTACTCTGAAGAAAAAAATTCAAGCACCAACCAGTGTAAATATTATTAAGACCCTAAGTGCTTAAAATCTAGAAGACATCTCCAAATTGACATGTACTCAATTTTAGTGATTTAAATTGAACTCCTATCAGTTTGAATGAGAGTTACTTTCATAAATTGCGTGATTATGGCCATTTTTATGTGTAGGAATTTAAAATTTGAATTTGTATTTCCTGTGGTAAGAGTGTGAACCTACTTCTAATTGCTGAACTATTTAGTTTAAAAAGGTGAAAATTCTTCCAAAAATAAATACAGGATAACATATTTGTGTGCATCTAAGCTCTATTTGTATCTCTTGATCTAGTCTTCTGTCTGTTATTCTTTGCAGTGGTGCTCCTTTTCTTATTTATTTGTTGGGGATGTTTTATTGTGAAGAAAATAGTTCTTTGACATCTGTTGCAAATATTCTCCCAGTTATTTTTTAATTCAATATAGTTTATATTATTTTCCACATAAATTTAAAATTGTATGCTTGTGTAACCTAACCACTTATTGGATCTTAGAAAATATTTTTGGTGATTATCATTTATTTCTAATGCTTTAAATAATTTCCATTAAATATTTAATTTATAGGAAATAGTTTGTTATTGGGAATAAGACAAAGATTTGATAAATTTCCAAGATAAATAAATAAATTTTTCAAATGCATACTATGAAATAACTACTTTCCTTTATCCTGTTCTATAAATATTCCATAATTACTGAATTCAAATGCTACCAAATTTCCAAATGCATTTGAATCTATTTCTAGATTCCTAATTTCATTCAATTTATCTATCACTTTTATTACCATGCTAACCCTTAAGCAGCCCTATTACTGTTGTTTTACAGTACTTCTTCTGCATTTAAGATTTTGACTGGTAACCATTTATTTTTATGTTTAATTATGCAGTTGCTAAATGTTTCATGTCTACCTGGGGAGAGTTGGTATATTACACATCATTATTCCTAACTTTTTAAATCCCTTGTATTACCAAGTTACCAAGGGGTAACCTTCTCATCCTAAACAACTGTTAGTATTTTGATTGGGATTATACAGGGACTGCAGTTACGGGTCAGCTAACACTGTGCTCTGAATGACAATGCCATGTCAGTTTTATATGTTGAAACTTAATCTTTGTTTTAGTTATTTTGGTCTAGCAAGCTGTGGTGAAGTACCCAATGTTGTGTGATGGTCTTTCAGTACACTGTGACTTTATGTTACTATCATTGATTAATAAAGAAACTTCTTTGGCCTATGGCAAGACAAGAGATAGCTAGGTGGAAAATCTAAGAGAGATACAGGAAGAAGAAAGGCAAAGTCAAAGGAGATGCTGAGAATTGTTAGGGGAGCAAGATGTAATGGAGCAGGTAAAGCCAGAAGACATCGATTAATAAATCTGTCTTAATTTAAGATATAAGAGCTAGCTAGTAATAGCCTGAGTCATAGACCAAAGAGTTTGTAACTAAGAGAAGTCTCTGTGTGTTTATTTGGGGCCAAACATCTGTGAGACACAGAAAAACTTCCAGCTACAACCCAACAGAAATACTGTAATTGAGGAAGGACTTATGAAGACTTATGGTTTTAGAGGGCTTAGTCCATGGTTGTTCAGTGCCAGGTGCTTGGGTACAACATCACACTGATGTCAGTCATATATGACAGGAAATTGTTCAGTTGCTGGTGGGCCATAAACAAAGTAGAGCAAAAAAAGGCAGAGCAAGATGTGCTCTTCACAGATGCTCCCCTGGTGACCTACTTCTCGCTAGACCCATCAGGTTTTTAGAATCTCCTGAAATAACATCACTAGCAAGGGACCAAAGTCCCAACAAATGATCTCTTCTAAAGGATACTTCATATCTATAACTTAACAATTTTCAAGGTGATGTTAAGGGTCGGGTTCTGTGAGAGATGGCTCCTTATGCCTTGAAGCCTCCACTTCGATGAAATTGACCCTTCAATAAAAGATCCTGAAGGAGTACTGAAGGAGGGTGTCTTCTCTGTGTCTTTATGTAAAAACAGAACAAAAGCACTATTTTGAAGCAGAGAGTGAATCCTTAATCCTTGCTAGAAACAAAATTTGTTAGTGCCTTGATCTTGGAGAGGTTAGACTTTTCAGCTTCCAAATTGTGTGTAGTAATTTTTTGTAGTTTATAAATTATTAAACTTAAGGTATTTTGTTGTGACAGTAGGAATGAACAAAGACAGTTAACCTTTGACAGCTTTAGTGAATTTTCCTATTCAAGAATAAAGGCTTTAAATTTAAGCAAATGTTCCATTAGGTGCTCATCTTTTTAATTTTTAAAACTTGTCATTCATAGATAGCGTATATAGAAAAGAGCACAATGATATAAAAAAAACCAACCATTCAATTATAAGTTAACATTCTCAGATATCTTCTATCAGGAAAACAAACAGAACATTACTCTGTTATATGTTTCCCAAACTCTTCCTTCTCACCTTCTAGTTTGAGATTCCTAATATGATTGTGAATACTTAAAGTTTGTTAATTTTCATTTCTATGTCAGATCTCCATGCTATGCATATAACACAATAATTAAACAATGTCATAGTTGCACTCTGAGGTTTGGCTTCCAGGTTTGGGTTGGTATTTATGGATCGGAGTCTGAACTCATGTTGGGTATATAGGAGTGAAATTGGTAAGTGATAGAGATTGAACTACTTTATACTCACCAACAAAGATCGGGTTCCCATTATTCATGGTCTCAACAACTGATATTGTTTGACTTTCAGTTTGAGTTCTTTTTCTTGTCATGTGGATTTCAATGTGCATTTAGAATGCTTCTTTTTCTTTTAGCATCTCAAAGCAATTCAGTTCCTTTTCATATGTCTTGAAATTCCTCCATGTCTAACTTCTTGCCTGTTTTATTTTTACTTATTCATAGAATTTATAAGACTATTAAATATATTTCTGTCAAGATTATTTTTATAGTTTTTTATTAATATTACAAATGAGATACAGTTTACTATAAAGTTTTATAATGTTCCCCCTACCCAGGATATAGAAGGCACATTTTTTTCCTTTTTTTATTATGATTATGAACAAAGAAGTCACACTTTCTATCCTTGTATATCCTTATTCAAGGTCCCTTCCCCCTCCCACCACATCAGGTCATTCTTTCTTCTCCACAACTCCCCATCTTCTCCCTGGGCAGGCAGCAGGCAGTCCCATGGTCCCACTGTCCCAATATTGCTTAGTTCAGTCTCCACTCCTGGCAGATCCAGTTTTCTCTCCCCAACCTCAAGACTGAGTCAGGTGTTCCTCTAGCGGGGGGTGGGATCCAAGGAGTCAGTCCAGGGTGTTTCTGATCCCAAGCTGTTCAGTGGTTGTGGTTTGCAGTTTGAGCATGCTTTGCTTTTTTCTTGTTTGTTTGTTTGTTTAGAGTCCACTAATGAGTGAGTACATCCCCTGCTTATCTTTCTGAGTTTGTGATACCTTGCTCAGGAGGATATTCTCCAAATCCATCCATTTGCCTGCAAATTTTAGGATATCATTTTTTCTTACTGCTGAGTAAGAAATGCTTACTCCAATGTGTTGATATACCACAGTTTATTAATCCTTTCTTCAGTTAAGGGACATCTAGATTGTTTCCAGGTTCTTGCTATTACAAATAATGCTGCTCGCAGCAGTAAGGAAAAATGATATCCTAAAATTCTCAGGCAAATGGATGGATTTGGAGAATATCCTCCTGAGCGAAGTCTCACAAACTCAGAGAGATAAGCAGGGGATATACTCACTCACTAGTGGTCTCTAAACAAACAAACAAGAAAAAAAGCCAAACATGCCCAAGCGGCAAACCACAACCATGGAACAGCTTGGGATCAGAAACACCCTGGACTGACCCTTCAAACCCCA
>PVIH01007559.1:0-30271 GCA_004025045.1 Sigmodon hispidus
TCTGCTTTAGCCTCCTAAGAATGATTCATCATCACCTCTGGATTCATTTATTGTTGCTAATGTTTTACCGAGAGTGCATTGAAGTTATAGATCAGCTTGAGACAATCTCTTCACCCCTCTGAATCCTATGATCACAAAGGGGGCACACTTCTCCATTCACCTAGGACTTTAGGATTTCTTTCTTTCTGTCTTCCTGCCTGTCTGTTTTTCTTTCTTTTCTTTCAGCCTTTCTTTTCTTTTCTTTCTGTTTTTTTTAGTCATTTTTTTTTTGTTGTTGTTGTAGGCCTAGATATCCTGAAACTCATTCTGCAGAGCAGGCTGGCCTTGAACTCAAGATTTGCCTGCCTCTAACTCCCAAGTGGTGCTGAGATTAAAGGTGTGTGCCACCTCTGCCCAGGTAAAATATTTTCTATAAAGTGTTATAGTTTTTTTATAATATTTGTACTCATTTTTTCTTGGTACTTGATAGTTTTATATGTTGTTGTAAGTATATCACTTTAGAAACTTCTTGTTCAAAATAGAGAATTAGGAAAAGGCAAACTATAACCATAGGGCTCGAAGTATTATGACCTGAGTTCACCTGGACTCCTATTTCTAGATCATTCTTAGCCCCCAGCATCACCTCTAGTGCCCCCACCCCCCAATATTGCTCATTCCTTCTCCAAAGAAAACTGTGTTGATTCTTAATACCATTGTGGTCTTTATCCCATGATACACAATACTCTGTTACATGGATATACGATACATTTAATCATCCAGCTATTGAAAGATGTTTGGATGATTTCCACTTGAAGCAATTCTCTGCCTCGGTAAATATTCTTTTTGATGTTTTAATTCATATGTGTATTTTTTCTGTTAGGGCAATTATATGTATATGTTCAACTTGAGGCAGTATTGCCAAACAGCTGTCTAGAGTACATTTCTACAAGCTGTATCTGAGTTCCCACTGCCTACCTGCAGTTGGATCTCTAAGTCTGTGCTGGATAACAAACCATCCCAAACATCAGTGACATGAAACAGTAATCATTAATTTCCCACAGTGTTATACACTTTCTGGCTTCCTCCAGGTAGTTCTCCATCTGGCCCTCTTTAGTCTCTGTGGGTTCCATTTCATACCATCAGCACACATGGTATCCACTCACATAGGTACACACATATACATAAAGAAAAGTAAATTGTTAAAAGGAAATTCTTTTACTTGCTCAATGAAAGGATTGACCCAGTATCATCCTAAATCTTACAAAGATCTTACCAAAGAGTCTCTTGGCCACACTGTTTGTCGGATCTTTGTCCAAAGACTATTCCCTGAGCGTCTAATGCCAGCTGGAAACCATGCCAGATACTCTATCCCCACACTAGGAAGCTCTTACATATTGGTTTTGGCTATCTCACTGGACTTTATTATATGTAGCTAAAGCAGTTAGTGAATCATAAGTTTCTATATTCTGCTTGGACCCTCTCTAGTCACGTCTGTGTGTTCACTGTTACACTTGTGTTAGTCATGGTAACACAAGCAACAATGCCACTCAACTTTCCATAGCCCGCTAACACAGTTCATCTCCTAATCCTGTCTTAGCAGTTACTCTGCTCCTGGTCTCCTCACCCTGCTGTTATAAGTTATGTATGGCTTCAGTATACTTGTAGGTACATTGGTTTTTAATTCTGAATAGCAAACCACCTTAAAAACAAAAAACAGTCGCTCAAAACAATAATAATAGGTTGTCCTGATTCAGGTGATCAGCCGGGTGACCCTAGCAATTGCCCTATTCTGTGTGTTGCTGGCTGGAGCCATCTTTTCCCTGAAATCTAAGTGTCATTTTTGCTATGAATCAAGTGCCCATACACTAATGGCTCAGTTATGAATCAAGTGCCCATACGCTAATGGCTCGGTTTCTGTGCTTCTATTGTTTTGACTATTCTTGGGTCAAAATCTCATGTGCTAATTTATTACCTTTAGAATAAGCAAATCCTGACACACGTGCTGCAGTGAAATCTTTCTTCTCTCCCAAGTCGTCTTTTGCTCTTCTAGATACATTTTCTAGCCAGCTTTTCAATACTTCTTGGATTTTGATTGAGATTTCACTGAGCAGTAGAGTAATTTGGGAGAGCCGACATCTCTGAGATACTTGTTCTTACTGATATCTCTTAACATTTCTCGTGATACAGTATTTAGTATTCTATGTGCAATGCTTGTCTCTCATATTTGAATTGGATTTTAAATGTTATTTATAAATGATACACTGTTGTTTTAAAAGTGTTTATGAGGGGGATAGAGAGATGGTTCAGTGCTTAAGTGTCTGCTTCTGCAGAGGACCCGACTCCAGGGGATCTGGCATCCTCACACAGATGTACATACAGACAAAACCTCAATGCACATAAATAAAAATGAATCATTAAAAAATTGTAAGGTTTGTGAGCATATAGAAGTAAAATTGATGTTGCTGTTGACCTGGTAAGAAGCAGCCTTTCAACCTGTCAAGTTATCTGTTGATTCTTTAATATATATGTCAAAATGACAATTTATTTTCTTTCCCTAACATTTTGACACTTTTTTTCTGTTATTGGTTTATCACACTTCAAAGAGCACTCAGAACAATGTCAAATGCAGATGCTAACTGCAGTCAGAGGAAAGGGTTCGCTGCACTGCTTAGTTCAATGCTCGCCATATGGTTCTTAAATACACTCTTGGAAATCCCTCTATTGCTACTTTATTAAAGCTTGTGTGTGTGTCATGAATAAGTGCCAAAAGCTTATAAAGTACACTTTTTGTGTCTACTGAAATTATTATATAACTTTTTGTCTATGTTTAGTTTATGATGATAAGTACATTGATTTTACAATGTCAAATTATATTTGACATATTGTAGTACATGTCATAATGTAGTACATCTGACATAGTGTCAAATTTACATTTTAAGAATAAATCTGTAGCTGGGGATGTAGCTCAGCCAGTAAAATACTTGTCTGACATTTCTGCACCAACTCTGAGCTCAACCCTTAGCACCACATGAAGCCCATGTAGTGGTACAAGCCTTGTAATCTCACCACTAAGGCACTTGGAGCAGCAGGAGGTTCAAAGGTCATCCTCAAGTACAGCACGTTAGAGGCCAGCCTGTAACAGAGAACCCTGGGAAGGAGAGAAAGGGGAGAAGCAGAAACAGTCTAATTTGGTGGTTTGGGATGATGCTACATCTCTATTCACGGTAGTAAATCTTCAGTATTCCTTCCCTGGGGGAAGTTCTCATTGAAATTGTCATCCTTTTCTCCCTTCTCTGAAAGACCTCATGTAAATTTAGTGTGATGTATTCCTTAAATCTTCAGTTCATGCAGAATTTAGTTCTAAGAACAAGATGCCATGATAACATCAACACAGTCCAAGTTGTGTGTCATCAACAGACTTACAGCATGAAGTTATTGGGGACCGAAAAGATAGAAATCCATCTTCCGTTTTATGCTACTGGGGAAAAAGTCAAACAGTAGTCTAAAGTTGTTTAACATACAGAGTGAGCTTGTGTTTTATACAAACAAGTAGACAATGAATGTTACTGTAGCAATTTCATTACTACTGACTACATTTGCAAAAGTGGGCCACGGTGCGGTTGGAGGTCAGACTTCTGTCTTCCCCGTTGCTGAGTCAGGATCTGTCTCTTGTTTCTGCCACTGTAGGCTGAATAACACTGAGTTGTTGGCTCATTTTCCTGTTTTTCCTTTTCAAATAAATGTAGGAGTGCCAGGGTTACAGGTGTGGGCACCATACCTGACTTTTGACATTGCTTCAGGGCCTGGAACCCAGGTTCTCAGGCTTGTCAAAAAGCACTTTTACCCCCACAGCTGTCTTCCTAGCCCTATACCTGGACTCTTAACCCTCAGGAATCTTGAGAGTTAAAAAATGTTTGGTGTTGACATTTTTAAAACAGATTTAATCATTATGTATGCAGTATACAGAAAAGAGTACCAGATCTTATCATAGATGGTAGTGAGCCACCATGTGGTTGCTGGGAATCGAACTCAGGACCTCTGGAAGAATAGTCAGTGCTTTTAACCTCTGAGTCATCTCTCCAGCCCCGATGTTGACATTTTAAAATTTGGAGTAAATGATAATGTAGCAATGAATAACAAATATATACCGACTGATTGTGCAATGGCACTTCTTTTTGCTTTTCAAGACAGGGTTTCTCAGTGTAACATTCCTGGCTGTCCCAGAACATGCTTTGTAGACCAGGCTGGCCTCGAACTCACTGAGATCTGCCTGTCTCTGTCTCCCAAGTGCTGGGATTAAAGGCATGCACTTCACTGCCCAGCAGCAACAGCACTTCTGAAAGAGTCTACAGCTCTCCACTTTCCAAGCAAAACAAAAACTGTTGTTTAGATTCAGATCTGGATACAAGTATATAAATACAAAATAAATGTAACACTGGAGTTTGTGGACATTTGGTGGATATTTTCATGGCCTGCTACACATATGTGCATTCATATACATACCTGAATTGTAGTTCTATATGTGGTTTATTTATATATTAATGGATGCAGTAGTTCCAAGAGAAAACAATTAATATTGTGGTTGTTTCTAAGGGTTCTTAACCATAAATCTGTTAAATTGAATTAATAGTTCCTAGAAGTGGAAGAAAGTAATTTGCTGAGATGTCATTTGGGAATTTTCCCCAGAAAAGTCTGGAAATGGAGAGCTTCCACAGGAGGTTCAGCGCCTGGACTCCCTTCAAAAACCAGACCTTAAACAGGCAGGTGAGTCCCATGCTCTATAGTAGAAATGAGTTCAATCCATAATGCCAATTTTACTGAGTCTTATGTTGGCATTTTTCTTTTAAATGTTTTTTTTTTTTTTAAAAAAAACAAACCTGACTATGTCTCAAAGTGAATGTCTTCTCACTTAGGACTGTCTGTTCCCTAAGGGAGGCACCCCATCTGGCCCCAACTCTCATTCTGCACCTCCAGAACATCATGATCTTCTGGGGTGGGGAGGGAGGGAAGGAAAGGGTTTTGGGGAGGTGCAAGGTCATGTTCATGTATGTTACTGTTTCTTTACTCTTCTTTAGTCATGGGCTTGCTTCATGATTCCATGTAGCCAGGGAGTGCCTGTTCTTTTAAAAAGTAATTCAAGAATTCTTTGAACAGAAGGGCAGTCTCACCAGGTGTTTGTACAGTTCAACTGTTTCCATAGTGGGAGGAGAGTCGGTGTAGCTGGGGGATAAAGCCTGATCTACAATAAAGGTGATGAGTCTGTGTATGTCTTTGTGTAAGTAAATTTGAGCTGAAACCCAGCTTTAAGTTGATGGTTCATGGTGTATGTCTTCACTGGAGACACAGCTAACAATGGCATTGTGCAATAACTACTCATTTTTAGTTTTATGGTCTCATTTTAAAGCTAGAAGTAAAGAAAACCAAATCTGTATTAAATGGACCTGCTTCAACAATTCAGAGTAGAGCCTGTAGATAAGATTCGATGTTTGGATTCTTGCCCTGGGCCACTCTAACCTTGGTAAATACAGGAGCAGTGGCTTGTCAATGCTCTTTGTTCTCCACTGGCTCTTTCATGCCCCTCTGTAATTATACCCCCCTCCCAGGTTTTCCCCACTGGCCCACACAACAAGCCCTGGCTTGCTTGGATCACTAGATCAAAACACTTCAAGCCCAAAAGAGAGACCTTGCAGCCTATGTGAAAATACTTTTAAACTGCCATAAACAATGTAAATATTAACTATGAGGTTATTAGTTGACCGACTGCTTAGCAACTGAGAACATGTGGAAGTGGACAGTGAAATCTCATTCTCCTCTCTTTTAGCTCTTTCAAGAAAGAGTTACTCTCATAAGTCACTGGTTTGGCCTCTGGACCAACAAGCAACGGCAGGAATTCTTATTCACAATTCTTTCACAATGTTCTAAATCACAACTAAGGTAAAAATAACATCGTGGTGTAATTATTGTTTCTTAAGGAAAACCAAAATATGGTAACATGTTTACACAACACATAAGGACTTTTTCTCTTTTCCTCTATAAAATGTGAAGCAGTTGTTATTTTACCATTTATGAACTGATTCTTCTAGTGCCTTGCTTCCTCTTCAAGCCTGAAACAGAGCCCTGGGGGCTTAACACCTTCATGCCATGAGGTGGTTGTTCCATTTTTGCAAACACTTGTCAATAGCTTGGTCTATTCTCTTAGTCTATTAAGTTCTTCTTGGAGTTACTAGATTGACAATAAATGCCAGATGGATATCTACTACATAGATAGACATCTCATAAACAATTATTAAACAATGAATGAATCTAAAAAATGTAAAAAAAGACAATACTAGTAGCTTTTAGAGTTATGGGCAAGATATACAGCATACCAGATATTGATTGCTAATGGATTCCTGTTCCTGTTCATCCCTTGAAATCACAGCCAGGGAGGCCCATGTGTTGGTCTGGAATTAATATTCTAGAGGTCATTAGCTTTCTCTCTTTCTTTTTAAGAGTTAATTTATTCATTTGTTATATATTCAGTGTTCTGTCTACATGCATGCCTGCACACCAGAAAAAGGCATCAGATCTCACTATAGATGGTTATAAGCCACCATGTGGTTGATTGCTGGGACTTGAACTCAGTATCTCTGGAAGAACAGCCAGTGCTCTTAACCTCTGAGCTATCTCTCTGGCTCTTCATTAGCTTTCTCTTATTGGGAAAGTCATAATGGTTCTGTAAGTTTCAGATACTTCCCAGTTAGCAGAGCAAACATCAGACTCAGAGGTAGTCAGACCAACCAGTGGCTTATTAAATAGTCAGCTAAATGTTAAAAATGGGTTCTTATCAGCAAAATTGGAAGTATTCAAGATATGTGGCTAACCAGTATATTCTAGACACCACCACCCCCCCCACCCCCTATGCAGTGTGCCTGGACCTGACTGAAGAACCTAGCTGGGCTTGTGATGGGTTTTGGAAGGATGATTTTGCAGGATTCATCTTCGAAGAACTGACTTTGAGTTCATCTGTGATAGCTGCTGGTAATTTCATCTGACAATCCTAACTGAATGGCATTTATGAGATATTGTCCTTTGTCCATACAGTGAAATTCTTTACACAGTGGATGGAGAACAGGAACTTGGTCAAGGGTGCAGAAGAAGCTCTAGGAAATGGCTTATTTCCTACTGTTTGCTTAGTAAAACTGTGGGGATGCTGTCAGTCGGGGTTAGTGTCTTTCACTCTGAGCTCAGGGAAAAGCTAACCTGCTATTTCCTTTACAGCTATCAAAAATCATGAAGAGGCGGGGCCAGTCAAACTTGCCTTACTTCAAAGTCAGCCTTCTGCCCTCCCCTCCAGCTGTTCCTGCCCACCACACTGAGATCAGTTGATTGCGTTGTTTTGCTTGTTTGTTTGTTTCCCTTCTACACTGGCCTCTCCCGCATTTGTGGGCTCAGTGTAGATGGTTCACTGAGGCTTCCCAATGGGGTTCACTGGAAGAAGACAGCTCCTTGGCTGTGTTGAATGTATTGTGAAGACTCTTATTTAAATAGTATTTATTTACTTACACTTATATGTATGTCAAGGGAAGGAATGCCAAACCTGAAGAGGATGTTAGATCCATTTAGGGACAAATCCTTAGGCATTTGTAAGCTACTGTACAACTTGGGTGCTGGGAACTGAACTCAGGTCTTCTGGGAGAGCTGGATGTACTCTTAACCACTGGGTTATCTCCCCAGCCCTGGTTGGGGCTCTGCAGTCAGTGTCTGAAGGTCAGGAAGGCATTTTTCACTACTGTGATTCCCTTTACCCTATCTTGCAGCTTTCTAGAAAAAAAAAATAATAATAACAGACAAAACCTCATATCACTTTGGACAGGACATTCTAGTCTCAGGGACCATAAAGCAAGCAATTTCTGTTGTAACCACTGGAGGTCATTGGAGATCTTGTGGTATATTTGAGGCTGCTTAACACAGACCTGACATTTGATCACTGGAAACTGCACCCTTTGCTACCTGAATTCTTCTTTCTGTGGGCTAAGAATGTGTAACCAACCTGTTTTGTAGAATTTCTTTGCTTGGTTTGACAGCAGCTGTGTTCCCACGGAGAGGGCAGTGAGTGAGTCACAGTTCTTGCAGCTGTGAACACACTCCGGGCTGCTGATTTCACAGGAAGCCGTGTGTGAGTTTCTGGCTCCTAGATTTGACTTTCTGAGGTCATCTTTACCATGTAGAGATGGTTTTGTTATTGAGCATAATTTATCTATTCACACTGTTCCCCATGTCAGGCTTCTATACTTGGACGACTTTACCTTTCCCTCAGTTGTTTGCAGAGGTTCACTGTGGGGGCTAGTCTAATTCAGTTAGGGTTGTGTTCCATTTTAGTTAGCTCTAGAAGCTCAGACCAGCTTTGAACAAGTTAATTCAATCAGCTTCCTTAAAACATTTTTATTGAGATACAATTCATATAACAATAGCATTTGGCAACTGAAGAACTTAAGTGAATAGTTTTAGAACTTCCCCAGAATTGTGTGGTCATCATACAATCTAAGTTTAATACCTTGTCATCCTTTTACACCCTCCTAGTCAGTTACAGCCACTACCTATTTCCTGTCCTTTCAAATGTGTCCAAACACAAGCCTACTTCCGGTCACTCTAAATTTACCCCCTCTGGACTCTTCATACGAATAGAGCCAAGTAATACATAACTTTTTTTATGTTTTAAAATGTGAAGTTTTATCCATTTTATAGCACATGTTAGTACTTTTCTTCCTGTCAAACAATATTCTATTGTAGGGACTTTTTATATTTTAGCCTGTCATTACCTGAAAGACTGATTTGTTTCTCCTTTGGGCTGTTGAATATAATGCTAATTTTTCTATTTATTTGTTTGTTTGTTTGTTTTTTGAGAAAGAGTTTCTCTGTTTAGTCTTAGCTGTCCTGGAACTTGCTTTGTAGAGCAGGCTGGCCTCAAACTCAGAGATGGCCTGCCTCTGCCTCCAGAGTGCTGCAGTTAAAGGTGTGCACCACCACTACCATTTGGCTAAAGGGTACTTTTGTTTTCCTCCTTTTGTTTGTTTTCCTTTAGAGTTCAGTTTTAGACCAATGTCTAGTTTCTCTGTATTCATCAGAATCATTTATTTACTGTCTGTGGGGGTCAAGAACGTGCTATGGTGTGAGTGTGAAGGCTGGGGGATCACTTGTGGGAGCTGGGTCTCTTATTCTACTGTGTGGGGCCCAGTGATTGAATTCAGCTTCTCAGGTTGGACAGCTGGTGCCTTCACTTGAGACCATTTCTCTGGCTCTTATCTCTCTTAAGCATACAGGTAAGAGGGGTTAGTAGTAGATGTTGGCTGAGCATGTGCAAGGGCAGTTCAATCCTCAGTGGTGTGTGTGTGTGTGTGGAACGCCATGAAGGATCTGTTTAGGAGAGAAATAAATGACTCTAACATTACCAGTACAATCAAACTTTAGTTATTTATTCAGCATTTTTTTATAATCCTCTTTATTCCCATTGTCTGCCTCCTGTAACTCTTAAAAAATAAGAGAAGCATACCGACATGACTTGAGTACTTGAACTCTTGTGTAAATTCAGCTGTACTTATAGAACAGCACTTTTCTCAGGACAGAGGATATTGTTGTTTGCTTGTTGTGTAATCTGTTTTTAAACTCTTTTGCAGACAGTATTGTCTGGTCACGATTTTCCCTCCTCTGGCTTCTCCCTCTTCCTCCCTCCTCCTCCTCGCTCAGCCACTCCCCTTCTTTCTCTCCAGGCCAGTGCTTAAAATGTTTTTTTTTTTCCATGTTTTAATTCAGATAGCCAGATTTATAAACATGACATTTTAATATCAGCAGGAATATGTTATCACAAGTTTCTTTGACACTTTATTTCTAACTTTTATGAGATATATTTAAACATCCTAAGACTTAATATTCCATACTGTTAACTTGTAGGAGTTTTATAATAACTAATTTTTTTCTTTCTTTTTTCTTTTTTTAAATAATTTAGCCTTTCAAGCCATCCTTCTGGCCAGTACTCCTTCCTTTATTTAAAGAGTTCCCTGGGAATGTTTTCATCCCTTCATCCTGCATTTCCCCCAGGACATAACACTCCTGTGTCAGCAGGCCTCATGGTTCCCACTGGTGGCTGCCTTTTCCCACTTGTCTCAGTGGACATCTGAAGGCAACTGGGCTGTTTGTGTCTGTCACACTTGGAGAAGCCTCTGAGGACCATGAATCATGCTCCCTGCTGCACCAGTAGGACCGGTTTTAAATTGCTTCTTCTACCCAGCTGCCAGCGTTGCCCTCCTACAAAGAAAGGCCTTTCATTCCAGAACGGGAGAAGTTTAAGCCTGTAGCCTTTTGGGGTGGGTGGGGCAACATTCACAGCTCTGCCCTTTCAAGAGGTGGGGGAGGGAGGGGCAGGAGAAGGAAGGAAGGTTTAGAGCAGCCAGCAGCAATGAGCTAGCTCAAGAGATCAGCTCTGGTCCTCTGTCTCCATGAGAGCAGAGTGGGCATGGGGTGGGCAGGAAACCCTATGCATCCCTGCATACTTAAGAAAGAACACCCATGCCCACTCCAGGACGCCCACCCACTCTTTCTATGAGGCCCTGCAAGAAGTCCTCGTAGGGAAGTCTCACTTGTGTGTGGTCTGAAGAGAAAACTAGTATGCAGTGTTTTTGTTTTTGTTTTGTTTTGTTTTTTGGAGACAACACATTTCAATCTTAATTTGGAGCCCAGCACAGCTGTGTCTGTTTTCAGAAACTCATTCTAAAGAAGAATATTTCCATCATTCCAGAAAAGGTCTAACACAAAAGCAGGATGAAACAGGCTTTTTAGGACCTTGGCAATGGATAGAGGAGTCACTGCTGTGAGATTTGTCACTAGAGAAGGATACAGCTTAATCTGAAATACAACATGGGCAAGGTAAAAATACTAGCTGAAAGAGAGAGAGAGAGAGAGAGAGAGAGAGAGAGAGAGAGAGAGAGAGAGAGGAAAGAAACTTTGGGGCAAGGGGACCCTGTCTAAAGCAACCTAGCAAGCTCCTGCTGGAGACAGGCCAGGGGATCAGAGTCCTCTGAGAGTCAGGGAGGGACCAGGAACCTACCACATCTCCACAGGGATCAGGTATCAAGAGCCTACACTTTGTGCTGAAACAACTTAGCCAGCAACGTTCTTCGCTCAGACTGGTGGGAAAGGGTCGGTGGCAAGCAGTACCTTGGTACTTCAAACTATTGTATCTGAACATGCAGAAAGTCTAGAAGTTCGGGCTGTTTGTCCCTTTCTTCCTCTAAGGCCCATGATCTGAGCCTTCTCCAGCCTTTGACGAAGTTTGGTTTGTTTGAGGCAGTCATACAAAATATCCTCATATACTGTTGGGTTATTTGGTAGGAATTGATAAAGCTAACAGAGAAGTGTGTTTGCTTTTATTTTATGTGTTTGGGTGTTTTTATCTGCCTGGCTGTGTGTGCACCAGGGGTGTGTAGTGCCTTCAGAGGCTAGAAGAGGATGTTGAATCCCCTGGGACTGGAGTCACAGGCAGATGGGAGCCACCATGTTGGAACCCAGGCCTTTGGAAAAGCAGCCAGAGCTCTTAACCACTGGGCCATCTCTCATCTAGTCCCCTCCCCAACAAAAATACTTAAGTTCAAAGGGAAAGAAGAAACCAAAGTCCCAAATCTGTCCTGTTGTGGGAGGAGGGAGAGGCAGTGGAGTCCTTAAGCAAGTTCTGGTTCTCAGGTCTCTGTTCTCGGTCATGTTTAAAGTCTCTGTGTATCACATAGAAACACCACTCAGGATTTTATCACACACAAGACCTTGTTTGTCTAAAGCGTTTAGCCCCAATGGTACCTCCGGGGTCCATAGGAGTCGGGTAGAGAGGCATAAGAAGGAGGCACAAAGAACATTGTCTCTTCTCAGTTCCTGCCTGGGGTTTACAGGCTTCCTTACCTGCACACCTAAGCCATTCCAAGTCTGTCTTTTCCCTGTTCCACTCCCCTCAGGGATTAGATGCCTTCGGATTAGCTGATTACCCCACACCCAAGGACCTCAGGGTCCACCCACCAGGAGATTAGACAATTCACCATGGGATTTAGCTCTCCAGTGTGTTTGGCTGGGAAGAGGCCCTGTAGAGAGTAATTCTGCCCAAGAAATGTTAGCCGTCAGCAGAGAACGCCTCAGGGTGTTTCCCTCAGCCTTAAACTTTAGCTAGGACTTCAGGATGGCTCCGCGCCCCTCCCATCCTGTGCTCTCTGTTGTGTCAATATTAGCCCTTGGGAAAACCATTTTAGGGGACAAGACTGAGGACCAGAAGGTGAGGGTGGCAAAACCAGAGTGTAGAAATCCCGGGGCTGGAGAGATGGCTCAGCGGTTAAGAGCACCGTCTGCTCTTCCAGAGGACCCGGGTTCGATTCCCAGCACCCACATGGCAGCTAACTACTGTCTGTAGTTCCAGTTCCAGGCAAAACACCAAGGCAAATAAATAAATAAAAGTGTTTAAAAAAAAAAAAAAAGAAAGAAAGAAATCCCAGCCCGTGATAGCTGCCCTGACTGAGAGGTCTAAAACAGTCTTTCTATTCAGTAGTCACTTGATGGTCATTTCAACTCTCCAGAATGTGGCTGAGGGAAAAAGCACCTAGCAATCACACAGATATGGAAAAGCCCATCAGATCCACACAAGCGGTCTTATATACTCTCATAAAACCACGTGTATACTCTGTGCACAGTGCTCAGCTTGAGCAGCAACAACAGAATCGCTCCCCTGCCGCTACCTTACCAATGGGAAGTCAAGATCACAAACACTGAACAAACATGTCCCATCAGACTGGCCTAGAGTTTGTAAAACACAGATCATGAACCTTGATAGAGACTTTGGCTCAAGTAAACTAGAATGGGATTGAGGAAACGGTTGTCACCAGGCTACCCAGGTGATCTGGTGTGCAGCCAAGGACAACACACGGTAGGCTCTCAAGGCCCCAAGGCCCATGTGCCTCTTGACCCCCTTCCTTCCTGCAGTCAGAAACTACCCCAGCTGCCCTGGCTTTGGAAGCATGTTTTACATCCAACACTGGTGAGGCTACTTGGTGGTTTTAGAAGATGCTTCCTTATGTAGTTGGCCCTAAATTTGATGGGAATAATTAGAGAGATTTTATTCCTACACAGTTGGAAATTCCAGGGATATATCTGGTTGCAGCTGAAGTCAGGTTTCAGTATTAAACCCAATGCTTTGTTTCTCTCAATCTCCACCTGTTCTCTGTCTTCGGCAGTCTTGGCTTCTTATGCATTCCAGGGATGTCTACAAAGGGGAAATGTGTTATTTGGGGTTTCATTTTAATTGGATTAGCTTATATGTTCAGGCCAGCACCCTCCCTTATGATATCTTTTACCTTTACAAAGGCTATATAGCTCAGGCTAATACTTGGATAACTTATTTTCTTGCCTCCACCTCCTGAGTTCTGATGCTAAAGGCATGTGATTCGATGCCCATGTACATGGTGCTGGGGATCAAACCAAGAGTGTTGTGTATACTAGACAAGCATTCTACCAACTAAGGTATAGCCTAGCCCAGCACAGCTTCTGAGTGACTGCCATGGCCAAGAGATTGAACCACATGAAGTAACTTAGCCTTAATCCCATGCTTCTTCAATCTAGATATGGAGTCAGCTTCTATAGATCACAGGATTACCGCCTGTAACTCCAGCTCCTGGGCATCCTATGCCTCTCACCTACTCAGGCACCATACTTATATGTACACACACACACACACACACACACACACACACACACAGAGAGAGAGAGAGAGAGAGAGAGAGAGAGAGAGAGAGAGAGAGAGGTGATTAAAAAAACAAAATATGTCTGGGGGTTGTAAATTGGCATGGAAATTTAAAGCAGGTTCTTGTTGGTGCACAGCATAAATTAGTTACATATGGAGACGGTAGGTTTGTTTGTTTGTTTGTTTGTTTGTTTGTTTTCCCATCAGTTGTCTCTGCAGCTTATATGAAGATAATTGTTGTTCTGTTAACTGAATACCACTCTGTAATTGCAAAAGAATTGCAGCTGTTTTGTTGACATTCTGAATACTTATAAGTAAATACAACTTTTTTATTAAAAAAAATAAAATAAAATATATCTTGAAAAATAGTCTGAGGTCATTTTGCTTAAGAAAGGTAAGTGACAGGTAGCAAAGGTCAAGGGTCTTCAGTTAGCACTCAGTAGACACTGGCTGAGCACCCACTGTGAGACAAACACACTTCTGGTCATGTTAGGACTCAACAGGGAATAAAGCGTGGGAAATCCTGTCATTCACATTCTTCCCCAGCCTGACTCTGTCTCACTAGTTCTCACTAAAAGCCAATTGGCTCTACTGTTTCTACTGGGATGGAAGGTCCAGCTGGGCTCCAGGGACAGACCAGACTGGGGCAATGGAGGAATGAAGAAAAGATACAGACTCACAGAGATGATGGGATCTGGTTGATGGGGCTGTCTGATGGAGAACCTGAAGCACTCCAGTGTGTTTATTATACATAGAGCAGCAGGACCATTGCATATAGCTAAATGGAAGCAAGGTTATTACATACAGATAATCAAGGAGGCAGCTGAACAAGTAGGCAGGTTAGCTGATCTCAGCAGTAGATACTCCATAAATACAGAAGTGTGTGGGGAACTATGGTGGACATTTCCTGCACACACTGCCAACATCTGCACATAGACCAGAGGAAGGCTTTGCCATAGTCTGAGCCTCGCTTTGGGCAGAGGTGGGGGTGGCTTGACCATTTGGTGATGGGCCTAAGGCAATGAGGTCGAAACATGTCCATGTCAACAACACACATTCTCTCCCAGCTCCAATTCCTCCCCGCTTCCTCTATCCCCCGTTTCCTTCCTGCTGACCTGTTCTTTCCTGGTTATTCTCTCTCCCTCCCCCCACTTTTAACCTGTGCCCCCAGTTCAGTAATTCATATCTCAGTTCTTCTAACATCCCCCACCCCCACCCCCTGCTATGTCAGCTTTTCAGCACATATGCCTAGTCTCTCCTATTTCCCCCGCTGCTGACACTGCTCATAAAGAATGACTGGAAAAAGCCATCAGCAAATTAGATTTTTTTTTTATGCTTTTTTTTTTTTTTTTTGAGTCAGTCTTGCCATATACCCTAGCTGGCTCAGTCTCTCAACTGCTGTGATTTAGGTGTGTGCTACAGTGCATAGGTAGACATTTTTCTTAACTAAAGAACACTTACAAGCCTTTTTCAAGACTATACAAACAATGTAGTAAGCTTGCATATAACAACATTATTAACCTAACGAAATAAATAATTCACTAGTCATTACATTTCTAGTCATAGTTCAAATTTCCTTAATATGTTTATAAATTCTTACTTCAAAAATAATTTGTTGAGATGAACAAAATGCCCCAGTGGGGATAGCCATTTAGTGACATACCTAATGTGACTCCATGTCCAGGACACACAGGATGGGCTGATAGAGCTGATTACAGTTGTCCTCTTACCTTCAAATACAGGCCAGAGCACATATGTACCTCCCACTGCCCCCTTACACAAATAAAATATTTTTAAAAAGTAACTTTTGGGGGGCTGGAGAGATGGCTCAGCGGTTAAGAGCACTGACTGTTCTTCCAGAGGACCTGAGTTCAATTCCCAGCAAAACCACATGGTGGCTCACAACCATCTATGATGAGGTCTAGCACCCTCTTCTGTAAAACTGTATGCACAATAAATAAATAAAATAAAATAAAGTAACTTTTTGGGCTGGGCATGGTGATACACACTTAAAGACTCAGCAATCAGAAGACCGAGGCGGTAGGATGGCCATGTATTTAAGGTCATCCTGGGCATCTGGGTAGCAGGACTACAGAGTGGACCACTATGCTAAAGATATTTTGTAAATAAATAAATAATTTTTAAAGGGGTTTTGGGTTTGGTTTGATTGGGGATTTTTATGCCAAGGTCTCACTATATATTTGTTCTGATATGGATATGATAAACCTAACACCTTGTGGTGGGTTTATATAATACTCCTGAGGTTGGAGAAATGGCTTGGTTAAGAGCCCTGGCTGCTTTTCTGGAGGACCCAAGCTTGAATCCCAGCACCCACACACAGTGGCTCACATCTCTGTGTAACTCCAGTGCCAGAGATTTGATAGACTCTTCTGGCTTTTGCAGGTATTGAAGATTCGTAATGCACAAATATACATGTAACTCACGCATTCATATGCAAATAAAGGAAAGAAATAAAAAATAAGCTGAGGAGGACACCTAAATTTCTCTAAATGTGTAAGTTTAGATGGTCCCTTCGACTTGTAGAGTTTCCCACAATTTGCCTCTTGCTGATTGTATCGTCTGTCTCCTGCAGTCTCTGAAAATTAGTGGTTTGGGCCTACCTAATTGGATTCGGGTTTGATTTTTTTGATAAGAATATCTGATGTGTTCTTAGGGTTCCCCTTCAGAAGAACGATGTCTTCTTCACTTAAGTCCATTATGTCATTAAGAGTTGCAAAATGCTGGCTTGTTAAGGTTTAGTCCTTTTTAGCTTACTAATTGGAATTCTTCAAAAGAAAGGCCTCTTGGCTTTGCTGAGTCCCTTTCTCTTGAAGTACTGTTTGTTCTGAAAAGTCAAACAACAATAATTTGATTTTTTTAAAGCTTTTTCCATACCCAATAATTGAATTCTCTGTAGCATTATGAATGCAAGTATTTTTATTATGAATTTAAATATTTTGACAGGACTCATTTTCAGGTTGTTTTGTTTTGTTTGGTTGGTTTCTTTTGAGATGAGGTTTCAGTATGTAGCCCTGGCTGGCCTGGAACTCACTATGTAGATTGATCTAGTCTGATCTCACAGGTGACCCTCCTGTTTCTCTGACTCCTGGGATTATAGGCATGTACCGACACATTTGGCAATTTTCATGATTTTTTTTTTTTAATAATAAAATTGTTCTGCTCTTGGCCTATAGAGCCTCTTGGAGATAATTCTTTGGTTCTTTTGGTGTTTGTTAGTAACTAATCTATAATAGCCTTTTATCTATGGTGTTCAAGGCCCATTGTGTCCTTTTTCTGCTTGGGTTTTAGGTCAGTGATTCCCCTTCTGGCTCGGGGAGCTCTTGGTGGGAGGTGGCCTTGGAGTTAGGTGCCACTCCAGAACAGGCGTAGCTCTCTTGGTTGCTCATAGTTTCTGGGAATGTCTAGTGAAACAAGAAAATAACTTAAACAAAACAGTTCATGATGAATTCAAATCCTCTCTCAGCTTAACTTCAAGTGCACAAAACTTTTAACCTTTTTAATTTGCATCTGTCTATCTGTCTTTGCCTCTCTATCTCTCTGTCTCTGTCTCTCAATTTTCTTTGGGACAGTTTTCCTGTGAAACAACAGAACCTTCTTTGTAGACCCAGCTGGCCTCAAACTCACAGAGATCCACCTGTCTCTGCCTCCAGAGTGGTGGGAATAAGGACACAGGCCACTGCACCCAGTACACCCTGGCTCTTTTTTTCTTTCAAATGGGAAATTTGTTTCCCTGTGACATTAATATAACTACTTCTCTTACTTTGTTCCAAAATAAAATAATGTATGCATAACACTCCCAGGATAAACCAAGCGACTGCCGCCACACATTATATAGTTACTAAAATTTGCCAAACATTGTTTTACAGTTCTTTTTGTTCTTAAGGTATATCACATTTAGTCATTTATTCACTTAGAAATTTAAACTATTCTGATCTTTACTTGTGAAACAAGATCAATATTTAATTGGGTTTAATTCTCACTTTTGAATTTTAGAAATTGTACTTATTCACTGCAATTTTTTTTTTGATAATTAGGAAAAAGTTATATTATCAAACTAGAAAACAAGATATAGGTTGGAAAATTAAACTCCTCCCCCTGTGTCGTATACTCTGGACCCTCCCTCTAAATCTGTCTACAGCAAAGTGCTTTGGGAAGGACTCACATAGTACAGGTTGAATATTATGAATCTGAAATTCAAATTCATATTTTTCCATGTGTAAGGGAAATGACTACTACATAGACTATTTTAGACCTCTGAACCGGGGCAGATTCGAACCCCAGGACCCCATAACGTCACCAAGGCCAGGGTTCTGCGCTTTGGTTCTGCCATCCTCAAACTCTACTCCTCAGTCTTGTGCCCTGAGATGATTTCCCTAAGGACTAGCTACTCTGAGCACAATCTAATCTTGACACACCAAAGAGGCTTAAAGGAAAAAAGATTGGTTTTTAGCTTTTAATTGTGTTGATGTGTGTGTGTGTGTGTGTGTGAGTATGTGAGAGTGTGTGTGAGAGTGTGTGAGTGTGTGTATGAGTGTGTGAGTGTGTGTGAGTGTATGAGTGTGTGTGAGTGTGTGTGTGCATGAGTGTGTGTGAGTGTGTGTGTGAGTATGTGAGACTGTGTTGAGTGTGTGTGAGTGTGTGTGTGAGTGTATGAGTGTGTGCATGAGTGTGTATGTGTGGTGTTGTGTGTATGAGTGGAGTACCCTTGGATACCAGAAGAGAGCATCAAATCCCCTGCATCTGAAATCACAGGCTGCTGTGAGCTCCCTGAGTACTAGGAACCAAATTCAGAACTTCTGACCTAGAGGTCTAAGTTTTTTGTTTGTTTTTTAATTATTATTATTCATACAGTCTATTTTGATCATGGTTTCTCCCTCCCAACTCCTCCTACAACTTCCGACTTCTCTAGTTTGCTCTTTTATGCTCTTTCTCTCAAACAATAAGAATAACAAACCCCCAAACAGAACAGAACCAAGCAAACCTCATTAAGGGAAAAAAAAAACTAAACAAAACAAAAACCAAAATAAACCTCATAGAAACAATCAAACAACTTGGTTTTTATTTTTATTTTTTCATTTTGCCTGGGTCATCTACCCCTGGGCCTGAGGACTTCCCTGGAATGTGCTTCATATGCTTAGTAAAATTCTTTTATCAAAACCTGATTTTCTCTTTCCCAGAAGCTATCAACTGAAAATAGCAGCCAGGCAGTGGGCCACATGCATTTAGTCCTAGCATTCGGGAGGCAGAGGCAGGAGGATCTCTGTGAGTTCGAGGTCAGTCTGGTCTACAGAGTGAGTTCCAGGCTAGCCAGAGCTGTTACACAAAGAAACCCTGTCTTGGTTAGGAGTAGGACTTTGTATCAGCTTCTCTTTTTCACTGTTGGTATTGAGTCGGGTTTGAATGTGTCCAAAGCCCGAAGTGCTTTTATGAGACTACCCATGAAAAATTCTGTACTACATTATGCACAAATCACTTACAATATGGTATAGAATTGCCTTCAGGCTATGAATACACATGAAATATAAACAAATTTTATGCTTACATTTGGGTTACACTCCTGTGATATTACATTATTTGTATTTAAACATTACAAAATTTGAAAGAAAAAAATCAAAGATTCAAAAATACTTCTGGTCCTGAGTGTTTCAGTTAAGAAATATTTATTCCACTTTTAAATATGTTGAGTCTTGTGGGTGTAGAATATCAAATAATAAAAGGTAAAGCTATAGGCAATGTGTAAGTGAATGGGTGTGGCTGAGTTCCAGTGGAATTTTGCACACCAAAACCAGGTATTTGCCTCTAAATCAAATCTAGAAAACAAAAACATAAATAAGCAAGCAACAAAAAATAAAACAATTGAAATCTCTAAAGCCTCCATTGTAGCTGAGCCTCTTGGCCATTCGCAGCTTCTTCTGTTGCCGAGACTCAGTGTTGGACAGTGATGGCAGCTGTTTGCCTTTTAACATGTCTGCCAAGACTGAAGAGGACATAGCCCTTGTCCACCTTTGTTTCTTCTTTATTGTGTGTGTTCATGCCTGCAGGTCTTGTGCAGATAGCCAGAGATGCTGTGGGTTTGTTACATCAGCCTCATCAAATCCAGAAGACAGTGTTTCAAGATTTTGCCCTCCCGCCCCCACCCCATGTTCTGGCTCTCTCTGTGATCTTTTCTGTGTTCTTTCCTGGGCCTGTGAGAGCCTGGTATAGATGCTGGCTTTAAAGCTTAGTTCAAACTTTAAATTGTTCATTTTTGTTCTTTACTCTTTTGGGCTCTTTTTTTTTGGGGGGTGGGAATTGTCACCCGACTCCCAAATAAATCACACACAGAGGCTTATTCTTATTTCTAAGCCTGCACTTACCTTGGCTTGGTTTTGTTGTTGTTGTTTTTGGTTTTTTGTTTTTTTTGCCAGCTTTTCTAAACTTAAATTAGTCCTTCTACCTTTTGCCTCTAGGCTTTTTTCTTTTCTTACTTCTGTAGTCTTACTTTCACTCTTAGTTCGAGGCTGGCTGTGTGGTTGAGTGGCTGGCCCCTGACGGCCTCCTCCTTCTCTGGATACGTCTTCCTCCCTCCCAGATCTCTCCTTCTATCTCCTCCCTGTCTGCCAGGCCTGCCTGTCCTCTCTCCTGCCTCACGATTGGCCATCCAGCTCTTTACTAGACCATCAGGTGTTTTAGACAGGCAAAGGAACATAGCTTCACAGGGTTAAACAAATGCAACATAAACAAGAGTAACACACCTTAAAGTAATATTCTACAACACTCACCAGCCCTTGATTTGGACCTTAGGCTGACATAAAGTTCATGTCTGTTTGATCCCCATCACTCCTCTAGACTTTTACTCTTGCACCACATGCCCTCTTCCCCACGGGATAAAAAAAGAGACAGAAGCAAAGGTCAAGGGTTCAAGCCTCTCAAGAGTATCTGTATGTCAGTTCCTCACTATCTTGACGTGTGCGTGTGTATGTGTGGTGTGTGTGTATGTGTGTGTTTTATTTCAATAAGTTGCAGCAGATTTACTTTTTCATTACTTTTTTGAAAGAGATTATGCTTTAAAATATTGTTATATTCCTCAATACTCCTATGCATTTGAAATTAGCACATGGATTTTTCTTGTTTTGATTTCTAAGAAGACTTATTAGGTTTTATAAATATACTACTACTTACCTCAGACATTTTGCTCGTTTCCCTGGTGTTTGCTATGCTATATAAACAGCACATACAGGAATATCTTTTAGCTGAGTCCTTGGCCGTGTCCTCAATATTTAAAGACAAACTCCTAGAGAATGAATTGTTGGATTCAAAGACACACTGAGATGGCTGTAGGTACCTCTCATTCTGCTTTCATGTCTTCTCAGTCTATGTAATTGGCTAAAACTGGTGCATAAACTGCACAGTAGACCCTTAACTTGCCATAAGTGTTTTCAAGAAGCCATTAGACTGAGATGTGTTGCCAAGACAACTAGAAACAAGGACCTTAACCAAAATCCACTCACCCTCCCCAGGCGACCTCCCCAGGCCTCCATCCTCCCAGACATTTCTATCATAATTTTGGCAGCTTCTTTTTCCTTCTTATCAGAAACTTAACAGAAAATGAGATTTGAGTCCCCTAGTACTGAGCTCTATTGTTTTTTTAAAAGTACACACTGTACATTCAGTAATACACTGCAAAGTATTATCATGAATTATTTAGATAAAACTATCCTTTGCTCATTTTCTTGGGGCAAAGCACATTTTGTTCATTTTCTCCTTATGTGTTGTTATTTCTCTTTGCTGATTTCTTCCTTGGCAACATTAAGTGCAAGTGATGAGCTGGGTATCATTGCTGCAAACCTTCCTTCTGTTGCTCAGGCATAGTTTTTTTTTTAGAGTATAATTGGGCCATTTTCTTTTCTTCTTGCTTAAGATTCATTATTCTTTAACATGAGTCTGGTAGCAGAGCAGACCAGGCACAAACATAAAGCATGTATAATTGAAGTGTAGTTTCTAAGTAACTCATATTCGGCTTTCTCTTGGTCTCTCTGGGATACAAAAGTAGATCCTGCAAAGCAGGATGGAGATAGAAGCAAATATTACAGAGATACTCAGAGACCCTTCTTTGTAAAGATAGCTGAGGCTGGGCATGGTAGTAGATACTTATAATCCCAGCACTTGGGACTGAGAAAGAAGAAGAAGATGGTCGGTTTGAGGTTAGCCCGGCCCATCAAGTAAGTTCAAGACCAGTGTGAGCTACATTAAGAGAGACCCTGTCTCAAAGAACCATGGGCCAGAATGTGGTTTGTTGGTGGAGTACTTGTCTAGCTTACATGCTACACTGCAGTATGTATGTTCCTAGCACCTCAAGAAAAAGTGGCTGAAAAAGGTTTCAGCTTTACATATTATTTTGCTAATTTTTTTAAAATTTCAAAACGAGAGTAAATTTTATCTCAAAGAGGCTGGAAAGAAGGCTCAGAAGCTAAGGGTGTTTGCTGCTTTTCCAGAGGATCAGAGTTCGGTTCCCGGCACCCACTTAGAGGGGGGCACAACTTCTCGTGACTTCAGCTCCAGGGAATGTAACGCCCTCTTCTGGTCTCCAAGGGTATCTGCCACATATGTGCACACACAAATATAGATAAAGTAAAGCTTTCTTTTAAAAGAAGAAGAGGAAGAGGAGGAAGAAGGAGGAGGGAAACTGGTTCTAAATTCTACCAGACAATTTGTAGTTGGAACCATAATCCTTTAGGACTTATGTGTGTCATGGTCTGGTACAGTTTGAAAGTTAATGCCAAAGGAAGTGACATAGTTATTACATGTACTTTATCCTCCATACTAGGAAGAGCCCCAGACGACCCATTTGTAGATATCTCACGGCACCAGCCCTGAACATCCATCCCTGTCACCTCAGACTGTGCTGCCAATAAGTTCACTTTAAGGAGCTGTCTCTGGATGTGACTAGGCCGTATGGATCCAGAGAGCAAACAGCACTAAACAAGGAATCAATCTCTCTCTCTCTCTCTCTCTCTCTCTCTCTCTCTCTCTCTCTCTCTCTCTCTCTCTCTCTTCACTGTTTTGTTTTGACTTTGAGAGAGGGTTTCTCTGTGTAGCCCTGACTATCCAGGAACTCACTCTGTAGACCAGACTGGTCTCAAACTCATAGATCTGCCTGGCTCTGCCTCCTGAATGCTGAGATTAAAGGCACTGGCCACCACTGCCTGCCATGGTCTCTCTTAAAAAAAAATTCCAATTATTTTTAGGCAAGAATAATATGCATACTTTCTTTGCCCTTTCCATCAGGATTTCTCTGTTTGATTAAAGTTTAATAGTGTATTACTTAGTAGTAAATATCTGTATCAAGCTTGCCTAATTATCCAACATCACTTGAGAGTAAATATTATTTTCATAACCCTCAGCATGTCAATGTCATTTTTTTTCTAACTTTTGTGTTAATGTGTAAGCAGGTGTATGTGTGTGTGTGCAGGTGCACAAATATGCACATACACGTGCTGTCCAGGAAACAATTTTGAGTTTTGTGCCTTAGACACTGCTTTGGAGACAGGGTCTTTCCTTATTGTGGCAAGGCCTGGGGAATCTTTCTGTCTCCCTCTCCTCAGCTCTGGGATGACAAGTAGATACCAGCACACATGGCTGGGGTTCTGGTGATGGAACTTGCGTTGGGAAGGCATGTGCTTTACAAACAGAGCTATCTTCTAGCCCTTTGTTTGTTCTTTCTAACAAGGACACTGATGAAAGACCAAACTTCATCTACCCATACCAGCACTGATTCAGCTGAGCCATCCAATCACAGACCTAATCAGCTATCCCCAACTGGCCAGCAGTGTCCTTCCTTAGTGGACAGAATGCTACATTTCCCTTGTGGTCTAGAATCCAGTGTAGTCGCTTACTACACCCTGTTTTCCTATCTCTAGATCTACCCTCACTGTGAAAGAGTTGTTCAGTGTGTCCTTGCGTGGTGATATACTGTATATTAAATAATCAAAATAGTCTGGAATGTCAGAGTACAGAACCACCTACAGAGCCAAGCCATGTAGGTCAGGAAGTGGTGACTCATGTTTTTAGTCCCATCACTCTGGAGGCAGAGATTCATCTGAATCTCTGTGAGTTCAAGGCCCAGTAAAGCCAGGCCATAGTGGGTGGCACACAATGAGGGGTGTGAACCCATTACCCTGAGATTGAGTGTCATTCTCTATCACCTGAGCAGGCTGGTTACTTTGCCACATCACTTTTTACTCAGCTCACACCAGGTTGAGTAAATTTATCACAATTCCTCCCATCAGACACTCTCTCTAATGCTGCTTGTTATCCGATTGGGAGAAATGATTGACAGTTTGGAACAGGCTGACCTAGATATTAAAAGTAGGAACAAATGAAACTCATTTTATAGTGTAGCAACAGTTCTAGTTGGGAAGGAAATTTTATCTCATGTAGAAGTTCCCAACTAAAAGAGAAAAGAAGTCTATTTCTTTCTGTAGCACAGACCTAAGAAAATAAATTATAAGAATATTCAAACAAATGCATCCTGGCTTTGCATTTTAGCTCCATTAAAAAGCTTGAGCACCCATTGTTATCAGGAAAGTAACTCCCCCAAACCATACCCAAACAGTAAAGAACATCCTACCTCAGATGAAGCAAAGCCCTATCTATAAACACAACTCACAAGCTTACCAATAGAAAGTGGAGAAGTGAGTAACAGGCCCATGAAGCTGACAGGCAAGGAGTGAAATGCTCCAGAAACAAGACACACTGCATAAAACCCTCCAAGAAGCCAGGTACTGGGAGCAGCTATTGGAAGGTCTGTAGAAGAAACCGTTAGATTCCCAGCCAACAAACCATTCCATCCCATTCATTCAAATTACTGTGCTTTTTGTTGTTTGTGTTAAAAAATTAATGTTTATTGTGTGTCTGTGGACATGTACACCCATAGCACATGTTTGGAGATCAGAGGCCAGTTGTGGGGTTGGTTCCTTCTGTCCAACTCAGTAGGGGTCCAACTCAGGTTCCTGGGTATGGGTGGCAATGCCTGGTATGTTGGGGGATATGGTCTCATTTGAGTTGTCCCATCTAGCCTCAAACTCTCAATCCTCTTGTGTCAGTCTCCTAAGTGCTGTCACTACAGGCTTGTACCACCATGTCTGCATTCAAGTGATAGTTTTTCTTTTTATCTTATTTTATGCATATAAGTGTGTTGCTTGCACATGAAGAATACCTCCTGTGTGCATGATGTTCTCAGAGGTCACAGTGGGCATCAGATTTTCTGAAACTAGAGTTATAGCTGGTTGTGACCCAGTGATTGAAACTGGACATTGGTCCTCTGTGACAGCAGCAAATAATCTTAACCATAGAGCCAGTTCTCCAGCCTCAGGATTCTTCATTTTTTAGTGTAAATCAACTAAGGCATGTAGGAATCTCTCTCTCTCTCTCTCAAAAAAAAAAAAAAAAAAGGTGGAATCTAGAGACACTGACTTCTCCCTACAGATGGTAGGATACATTTTTCTTATAATACATTTATTTAATAATTATTTCTCGAGTGCCTTCAATATGCCATGAATTATTTTCTGCTTTGCATAGGGAACACATACACACAAGTTCCATGAAATGTACATGTAGAACAGATTTTATTAGGAAAACTCTTTACAGGATATGATTTTTGACAATTCCATACATGTATATTTGTATTGTGTTCCTAACCACATATTACACCCTTAAGCCCTTTCCCACCCTTGCTGACTCCTTTTATCTCAACTAGTGCTCCCCCCATGTCAATTTCCTCTTCCTTCCTTACCCCAGGGAAAACTCATAAACAGAGGTAACAGGAGTGACCTCACCTTTTCTTACCACACAGCTTAGGCAATGTGAAGATGGGCTGTGTGGCCCTGGACCATTGTGTGAGTGCAAATGCAGAGCCTTGGCCTGTGAGATTTGGTGTATATTTATAGCATGGTGGGGGGGGGCATGACAGAGGATTATAGAGGATGCCTCCCTGTTAAAATAACGAATACTTGGCACTCAGCAGTTGTTTCTCTGTTGAACTAAACCAGAGAGCTCTATGCTAAGTTACAGCAAGGTCCCATCAGCATCAGCTCCTTCCCGATCCAGCCCCTGGAACTTGAGACTCTTTTAATGTAACTCTGTGTTATCTTTAGTTGGCATTGAATTACAATAGCTTTTATGTGTTTGTTCTCAAGTGATGTGTCAATCAGATCTCAAACAGCTGGCCAAGAGGGGAAAGACATGCCCAACCCTGAGAAATCATAGCAGGCTTCTGTGGTGAGGCCAGTCTGTATCTTTAGTAGAGAGTGGACTTTTTTGCATCCTTTTCCAATCCTATCTACATCCATTCCTTGGACATCAATTATGCCCAGTCGATATGTGTAGTTGTTTGTTTTACTCTTTTGTGGTCCTGCCATTCAGCTTCCAGATAACTAGCACTTGAAGGCTTACTTTTATTTATAAATGCTCAGCCTTTGCTTGACTTGTTTCTTGCCTGCTTTCCTTAACTTACATTATCCTGTCTATCTTTTTCCTCTGTGCCTTTCCTTTTCTATTCCTGTATACATTTTTGTTATTGTTTCTACTTTGTGACTGGCTGTATAGCTGAGTGCCTGGCCCCTGGAGTCCTCCTCCTTCTCTGGCTACTTCTGTTTTCTTTTACCAGATTTCTCTTTCTATTTATTCTCTCTGTCTGACAGCCCTGCCTGTCTCTATCTTCTGCCTGGCTATTGGCCATTCAGTTCTTTATTAGACCAGTCAGGTGTTTTAGACAGGCAAAGTAACATAGTGTCATAGAGTTAAATGCAACATAAACAAAAGTAACATACCTTAGAATAATATTCTACAACAGTTATGCCTCTAGGATAACGTTGTTGCCTTTTCCTGGGCTTATAAATTCCTCATAAATTCCTTATAAATGGATGTTGCCATTTATAGCAGTTTTGTGAATGACCTATGTGGAGACGACAGAAGGATAGTCATGGGTATACTATGGTAGTCAGGGTCCAAATCCACCTCTACTCAGGTGTTCTTAGAAGTAATGGGAATTGTTCATCCATCAAGGTCAAACCAAGCATGAAAAAGAAGAGTAAGGATGTGCTGTTTCTTTTCATGTGAATGTTCATAAAAAGAAATGTACACTACCCTTTCACTCTCTACCTTGCACTGATTCCTGGATGCCTTAGCGGCCTGGCTATTGAAGGGGAAGGCATGACAACAATTTTTCTTTTAAGACAGGGTTTCTCTGTACAGCCCTGGTTGTCCCGGAACTAACTCTGTGGACCAGGCTGGTCTAGAACTCAGAGATCCACCTGCCTCTGCCTGCCAAGCTGGGATTAAAGGTGTGCACCACCACAGCCAAGCTACAATTTAAAATAACCAAAAATACACAGAAGATCTTTGTTTAAGTTTGGCAAGACTCTATGAATTATATAGCTTCATGGGCAGCTTCATGGTTCTTTTGTGAATTAGAAGATTTTCTTGCCAGGTGTTTTAGTGTCTTATGAAAGCTCCATTGCTGTGATTCTGTTTGGGCTATAAATGAGCAGAGATGTTCATCAGTATTTTCATTGCTTTAAAACGTGGTCACATCACAGGAGTGTGGACCAGACACAAAATTGGGTTTAAAGTAAAGGTATTGCATGCAATTCACACAGAGACCACACAATATTCTGATTTTACATGGTCAAATGCCATGCATGTAGTTAGAAGGTCTCAGGACAATATGTATGGCTTAAACCACTTGAAGCTCACAGCGCCCACAGAATATCCAACATGGTGGATTAGCAACACTTCTTATGCTGAATGAAGCTGCCTGTCTTAAAGATAGATAATTTATTGGTGAACTATCCTGTTTTAAGGTTTGGGAACTTGTAGGTTCCAGATGGAGCCAGCAGCTGTGGTAAAGCAGTGATAAAGACCATCTCTAGGAGGAAGCCAGATGGCTATGGGAAATGATGTTTCTATGGGAATTTAAGTCAGAGAGGTCCCATTGTAAGATGGGGTTTACTCAGTACCATAACTTTTGGTGATCTCATCTGTGTCCACTTGGGCCCGATGACATTGGATAGTAGTGGTCATTTAGCAGTGGGGAAAGATTCTATAGTGTCAAAGGCCTCAAGAAAATGAGTTGTGGCCACTGAACAGCTTGGGATCTGAAATACCTTGGACTGACACCTTGGATTCCACTCTCCCTAGAGGAACACCTGACTCAGTCCTGATGTTGCGGGGAGAAAGCTGGATTTGCCAGGAGTGGAGGCTGAACTAAGCAATATTGGGACCTTGGGAACGCCTGCCCATGGTGGAGATGGGGAGATGTGGAGAAGAGAGAATGACCTGATGTGGTGGGAGAGGGAAGGAACCTTGAACAAGGATAGAAAATGTGACTTCTTTATTCATAATAATAAAAAAAGAAAAAAAAAAGAACATTAAAAAGACTATTTAAAAAAATGAGTTGAGGTTGGTTCTTAGTTAGCAGAACTTTGATTCCAGCCACCTAAAACTGGTCATAGATGTCTGAGATTCCATGGATGTTGGCAGGGATGTGGGGTTCCTGCTGCCTGAATTGCTTCCAGCCCTTCCTGCTCCAGCAGTAGGTACCCAAAGACCACCAGTGATCTGGTGGCCTACCACTGTAGGGTTTTGTCACTAATATATAAAGAGAACAGTCATGTGTTAAATTGTACACACACGCATGCAAGTGTGCACATGTGTATGTGTGTGAAAAAATTATAAAATTAGAAAGGGTTATGTGATAGTGGGGAGAGTGTGTGAGAATATGTCTAATATGAGGTGTAAAAAGGGGCTTTGGAGGTAAAGACCAACAAGAGAGAGGCAAATGATGGGGGGGTCAGTGAGGGGAGGAAGACAGTAAGGACAGAGGCTGATGCTACAGCGATGAAAATGCCATAAGGAACGCATTGCTTGGCACGCTGACTTAAACGTTCAATTAAAAAATGGAGTGAGAGTTGGCAGTGGTTCTCAGCCTTCCTGATGCTGTGACCCTTTAATACAGTTCCTCATATTCTGGTGATCCCCCCTCCCAACCATAGAATTATTTTCGTTGCTACTTCATAATTGTAATTTTGCTACTGGTATGAATTATAATGTAAATACTTTTTGGAGATAAAGGTTTGACAAAGGACTTGCCACCTATAGGCTGAGAACCCTTGGTAGACAGAAAGTTCCAAGATTAAGAGCAATGAGTTACTTTCCAGAGGACCTGGGTTTGATTCCCAGCAACCACATGATGGCTCACAACCTCTGTAGCTCTAGTTCCAAGGGATTTGATGCCTCTTCTAGCCTTTTCAGACACACATATGAGTACACAATATATATGCAGACAAAACACACATAAATTATATATATAATATATTTATTTACATACAGTGTTAAGGCTGTAGCTCAGGACCTTGCTTAGGAGAGGAAGATGTATTGCCACTCCCTAAGCCCTGATTTAATTACTTTACAGTGGAACTTTGGAAAATAATAATGACTGGCTTTTTAATAGGCTCTTATAGTCACCATTGGATAATGATGTTAAGAACTAAATTTCTGTTTCTTTCTTTGTAGGTTCATCCAAGGCTGGTTTTCAGAAAGGAAGCATGTGGCAAGCGTGGATTTCTCGACAGTGTTACCACGCGTCATTTCTCTTTATATCTTTTCCTTTCTGAATCCGAAGGACTTGTGTGCGGCTGCTCAAGTGAGCTGGCCCTGGAAGTTTCTGACGGAACAGGTTCCCTCCTCTCTACTTCTCTCACTTCCTAGTAATGGGACACAAAAGCAGCCATGATCTGGAATGGGTCAGGCAGGATGACGCTCTTCTCTGGAATAACAGTGGAGGGCCTTGAGAGAGAATGGAGGGCTGGGGAGAGGTTGGCTCAGGAAGGAAAGGCGCTTGCTGCATGAGAATGAGGCTCTGAGTTTGATCCCCAGAACCTGGGGAAAGATGGGCATGGCAGCACAGGTCCCTAATCCTGTGCTCTCCAGGAAGATGGGGGATGGAGACAGGAGAACCCTGGGCACTCATGGGCCAACCAGCGTGGTGTATGCAGTGGTGAACCACAAGGCAAGCCTTGTCTCAAATAAGATGAAGGGTAAAACAATATCTCCAAATCTGTCTTCTATAATACACACACGCGCACGCGCACGCGCACGCACACGCACACAAATGGAGCTAAGTGAAACTCAGTAACTTAGTTTTTCTCCCTTTGGTTCCTCATTTTTCCCACTGGGAATCAAACCCACGGCTTCACACAGGACTCTACTCCTGAGCTAAAATACCAGCACCAGTAACATTTTATAACCATGGCTACATACATCATTCCAGTAGTTTATTTACTTTTATCATGCTTGTGAAGCAATGTGATTATTATTTTTATTTTAAAATTTTGTTGTTCTTTTAAAAAATGTTCTGAGCTTTTGTTCTTTCTATGGTATTATTTTATTCCTGACAAATTAATTCTGGAAAATTGGTACATAATCAGAGCTTCTGCTGACTCCTTGGCTGTCACCTGCTGATGAACAGAACAGCAACTAAAACCA
>PVIH01007559.1:30371-99295 GCA_004025045.1 Sigmodon hispidus
TTTTTTTTTTTTTTTTTTTTTTTTTAAACTTTATTTTATTTATTTATTTGCCTTGGTGTTTGCCTGGAACTGGAACTACAGACAGTTGTTAGCTGCCATGTGGATGCTGGGAATCGAACCCCGGTCCTCTGGAAGAGCAGACGGTGCTCTTAACCGCTGAGCCATCTCTCCAGCCCCCAGATCTTCACTTCTAACGCTGGCTGGTACTCAGGGCCTCAAGCACAAGCCAGACAACGTCCCTTGTTCTATAGATTGTCAGCAGGCTTCTCAGGCTCAGGCTCCCTGGCTTAACCTGTTGTTTATGTATGTTCACACAGCTGGGATAGGCCCTTTAAAGAGAATATGCTTGTTCAGCATTTGGCAGTCTTTGATTTTTTTTTTTTTAAAATATTGTTTTGGTTTTCAGGGTACAGAGACGTAAACCCAGGATCTCATATATACTAAGCAAATGTTCTCCCTCTAAGCTATAAGCACTATCCACAAGCTTGGATTGCTTTTATCTGTGTATGCATTCGGTGGGAGCACTGCACAGTGCTCCAGTGCTTATGCGGAGAGGTAGCATTTCAGGTGTTGGCCCTCACCTTCTACCTTATTTGAGATATAGTCCCGTTCACTATTTACTGCTGAGTCCTGAGAAGTTCAGGGATTCTTTCTCTGTCTCCCACCTCACTGTAGGAGCACGGACATTACAGACATGTGCAACTGTGTCCAGCTTTACATGGTGTCCTAGTTAGGGTGACTATTGCTGTGATAGAATACCATGGTCAAAGCAAATTGGGAAAGAAAGGGTTTGTTTGGATTATACTCCACATCATAGTCTGTTACTGAAGGAATTCAAACAGGGCAGGAACTTGGAGGCAGGGGCTGATGCAGAGGCCATGGAGGGGTGCTGCTTACTGGCTTGCTCACCCTGCTTTCATATATAGAACCCAAGACCACCAGCCCAGGGATGGAACCACTCACAATGGGCTGTACTCTCCCCAATCAACCACTGACTTCAGAGCCCACAGAAGGGTGTGAGTTAATGTCAGAGTTCAGAGGATGTGGCTCTTAGAGACTAACAACATGGCCTACTTACTTCTCAGCCTAAGCATACTTTACTTTGAAACTGGTGAATGTGGACTGGGGAAATACTTAGTTATAGGGTGTGGTGATATGTTATATATTTAATAAAACCAGTCTGGAATATCAGAGTACAGAACCATCTCTTCCAGCCTTTTTTGGTTTTTTGTTTGTTTGGGTTTTTTTATTTTTGTGAGACAGGGTTTTCTGTGTAACAGTTCTGGCTGTCCTAGAACTTGCTTTGTAGTCCAAGCTGGCTTCAAACACACAGAGATCCTCCTGCTTCTGCCTCCCAAGTGCTGGGACTAATGGCATGCACCACTACTGCCTGCTTGGGAGCCTGGAACTCCCTCTGTAAACCAAGATGGCCTCAAACTCAGATCTGCTGGGATTAAAGGCCTAGGTCACCACTCCCAGTCTTTACAGGTGCTGAGATTAAAGGTGTAAATTACTACTCTGTGATCCTCCAGGATCAACTGTGGGTAGATCTCATGATATTCCGGACTAGTTTTATTAAATATATAACATGTCACCACAATAGGGTGCTGTCATTCCTGAGGCCCTGGGTGAGTTCCTAGCACTGCAGCTATAATCCCAGTACTCAAGAAACAGAGGCAGGAAGGTCATAAATTCAAGGTCATGCTCAAATTTGCTGTGTAGTGAATTAAAAAACAAAGAACTGGCAAGTGCCCTGAAGCCAGTCTGGGTTTCTTTTTGTTCTGAAATCTTGAGGGCACAAGGTTTTTTTTTTTTTTTTTTTTTTTTTTTTTTTTTTTTTTTTTTAAACTGCATTTGGTAGTTTTAGAATGCATGAGCACACACACATACATGTGCATGCACACACACTGTCTGTCTTTTAAGATCATGCAATGTTTCCCAGGATGCCCTAGGACTCCCAGGTTCCCAGTGCACCTCCTGCTGCAGCCTCCCAAAGGTCTGGGAGTACAGGCACATGAGTGCATGCCATTGTCCCCAACCTAATTGTTTTTATATTTTGTCTAGATTGTGATCTTAGTGAACCACATGAAATTCACTGTTTTTTAATAAGTCAAAAATTGTTGCAATTTGGCAATATAATATGAGTTGGATAAAAAACTTTCTCTGTGGGAAGATTGGTCTGAAGCAAACTATTATACCAAAATTCTCATAATTTAGACTTAAAGTAACAGAATGCTATAGGAATGCTGGATAAGTGTCAAAAGATGGCATATGTATGTATATATATTTATTATAATGTATGCTCACCAAAAAACATTCTTCATGTGGATTAAAATATACTTTATACTTTTTGTAGACTGAAGTTTAGACATTAAGTCAACGATACTAGAAATGTCAGTCTACCAAAAAATAATATATATGTGACTGAAACTACCATTGTTAGAAAACTATCCCTTAGAAATGTATCACTAGCCAGGAGGTGGTGGTACATTCCTTTAATCCCAGCATTTGGGAGGCAGAGGCAGGCATATCTCTGTAAATCTGAGGCCAGCCTGGTCTACAGAGCAAGTTTCAGGACAGGCTCCAAAGCTACACAGAGAAACCCAGTCTTGGGGGGGGGTAGGGCAAAGAAAGAAAGGAAGAAAAAAGAAAGAAAAAGACTGAGTCAGGTGTTCCTCTAGAGGGAGTGGGATCTAGGGTGCACTCCAAGGTGTTTCAGATCCAAAGCTCTTCAGGGGTTGTGGTTTGCAGCTTAGACATGCTTTGCTTTTTTTGTTTAGAGTCCACTGATGAGTGAGTACATTCCCTGCTTATCTTTCTGGGTTTGAGATACCTCGCTCAGGAGGATAATCTCCAAATTCATCCATTTACCTGCAAATTTTAGGATATCATTTTTTCTTACTGCTGAGTAGTACTCCATTGTGTAGATGTACCACAGTTTGTTAATCCATTCTTCAGCTGAGGGACATCTAGGTTGTTTCCAGGTTCTTGCTATTATGAATAATGCTGCTATGAACATAGTTGAGCTAATGCCTTTGGAGTGAGAATGTGCATCTTTAGGCTATACATCCAGAAATGGTATTGCTGGATCCTTGGGGAGATTGATTCCCAGTTTTCTGAGAAACCACCATACTGCATTTCAGAGTGGCTGAACAAGTTTACATTCCCACCAACAATGGAGGAGTGTTCCCCTTGCTCCGCATCCTCTCCAGCATAGGCTGTCATCTGTGACTTTTATCTTAGCCAATCTGACAGGCGTCAGGTGATATCTCAAAGTTGTTTTGATTTACATTTCTCGGATGGCTAAAGAAGTTGAGCACTTTTTCAAGTGCCTTTCAGCCATTTGTAATTCTTCTGCTGAGAATTCTCTTTTTAGTTCTGAACCCCATTTTTGATTGGATTATTCATGGTTTTGGGCTCTAAATTATTGAGTTATTTATATACCTTAGAGATCAGTCCTCTATCTCTTGTAGGGTTGGTGAAAATCCTTTCCCATTCTGTAGGCTGTTGTTTTGTCCTATTGACAGTGTGTTTGGCTTTACAGAAGCTTCTCAGTTTCATGAGGTCCCATGTATTGATTTTTGTTCTTAGTGTCTGTACCATTGGTGTTACATTAGGAAGTGGTTGCCTGTGCCAATTCGTAGAAGTGTATTTCCCACTTTTTTTTCTATCAAGTTCAAAGTGGCTGGGTTTAAGTTGAGGTCTTTGATCCACTTGGATTTGAGTTTTGTGCAGGGTGACAGGCTTGGATCTATTTGCATTTTCTACACACTACCAACCAGCTATGCCAACACCATTTGTTAAAGATACTGTCTTTATTTCCATGGAATATTTTGGGTCTCTTTGTCGAAGATCAGGTGTTCATAGGTTTTTGAGTTAATGCCTGGATCCTCAATTCTATTCCATTGATCCACAAGTCTGTTTTCATGCCAGTACCACACTGTTTTTATTACACTATAGTATAACTTGAAGTCAGGGATGGTGATGCCTCCTGAATTTCTTTTATTGAGCAAAATTGTTTTGGCAATCCTGGATTTCCTGTTATTCCAAATGAAATTCAGTATTGTTCTTTCAAGGTCCATAAAATATTGTGTTGGAATTTAGATGGGCAGTGCACTGAATCTGTAGATTGCTTTTGGAAGAATTGCCATTTTTACTATGTTGATCCTACCTATCCAGGAACATGGGAGAGCTTTCCATTTTCTGATATCCTCTTCAATTTCTTTTTTCAGTGACTTAAAATTTTTGTCAAATAGATCTGTTACTTCTTTTGTAATAGTTTCTCCAAGGTATTTAATGCTATTTGTAGCTATTATAATGGGTGATGTTTCCTTTATTTCTTTTTCAGCCCTTTTCTTTAGTGTATAGAAGGGTTACTGATTTCTTTGAGTTAATCTTGTATCCTGCTACATTGCTGAAGGTGTTTATCACCTGTAGGAGTTCCCTGGTAGAATTCTGTGGGTCACTTATATAAACAATCATATCATCTGCAAATAAAGAGTTTCACTTCTTATTTTCCAATTTATATCCCCTTAATCTCCTTTTGTTCTCCTATTGCTTTAGCTAAAACTTCAAGAACTATATTAAATAGATAAGGGGAGAGAGGACATCCTTGTCTAGTTCCTGATTTTAGTGGGATTGCTCTGAGTGTTTCTCCATTAAGTTTGATGTTGGCTGTTGGCTTCTTGTAAATTGTTTTTATTATATTTAGATATTTTCCCTGTATTCCTGATCTCTCCAGGGCTTTTATTATAAAAGAGTGTTGGATTTTGTCAAAGGCTTTTCCCGCATCTAGGGATATGATCATGTCGGTTTTTTCCTTCATTTGTTTATGTGATGGATGACATTTACAGTTTTTTTGTATGTTGAACCAACTCTCATTTCAGGGATGAAGCCGACTTGGTTGTGGTGGATGATATTTTTTATATATTGTTGTATACGGTTTGCTAAAATTTTGTTGAGAATTTTCGCATCAATATTCATGAGGGAAATTGCTCTGTAGTTCTCCTTCTTTGTTGTGTCTTTGAGTGGCTTGGGTATTAGGGTAATTGTGGCCTCATAAAAGGAATTTGGCAATATTCCTTCAGTTTCTACTGTGTGAAATACTTTGAAGAGTAATGGTAGTAATTCTTCTTTGAATGTCTGGTGGAGACGTATGTGCCCACACAGGATCCAGCCCACGTGCAGGTAAGATCCAGCAGGACTCCGCCATCGCCTTCCCACCTCCATCATGGTGGCCAGGTCACTAACAGGAACTTAGAATCTGAATGTTGGATATCTGTAATGTAGATAAGGCCCCAGAACCGGTTCATTTTTTTCCTGTTGTTATCAACAATAGAAACAATCCTGATCACATACATATATTTGTACTCTTTGAGAGTTTCATGCATATACAACCTATTTTGAGCACATTCATTCTCTGCTTCTCTCCCACTTACTGCAGACCTCCATTCCATCCCCCTTTGAAATCCATGTTCTCTCTCTTTTTTTAATAACCCTCTGAGTCCAGTTATACATATGGGTGTTGGGAGCGGATGCTGAACTAAGCCACCTTGGGACCTTGGGACCTCCTGTCCTTGCTGGGGAGGAGATAAGGAGATGGGGAGAAGAGTGACTTGTAGGGGCAGGAGGGGAAGGGCATTTGAACAAGGGGATACGTGGATAAAAAATGAGACTTTATTAATAATAAAAGACAAGAAAAAGAATATGGAAAGTAAAATAATAAAATATTACATTGTCAATGAGAGAATGAAAAAAAAAGAAAGAAAAAAACTGTGCTGTTCATCTCTCTCTGTTATTTCTTAAAGGATTGCTTATGGATGCCCAAATGCACGAAGTTTGGATGGTTTCTGCCCTATACTCCAACACAGAATGAATACGGAGCTTGGAAGCACCACTACATTGCCTGTGTGTCCAGCTTGGATTGGCTAACGCCCAGGGAAGCTGCTGCTGTTTATGGAACACTAAATGAGCCCAAAACAGAAGACGAGGAGTTCCAGGAGAGGCAAAGAGAAAAGTGCTTGAGAAAAATAATTTGGGAGAAAATTGCTTTCCGTAAGAGTGAGTAGCATTATAAAACTTTGTTTTACCCCGACACTGAACCGATGGGTTTACATACATATTCCCATCTAGAAGGAGAGCAAGTGGGGCTCAAGGATAGCTCCTTTTTTCCTTTATCACGTACTTTCGGTTAATTGGCAAAGTAAAAAAAAATTTAGATGATATATTTAAGGTAGAATATCCATCTCCACGGCAGTCAGCTTCCAGGTTTGTAAGAGTGTAAATAAAGAAGGGATCTGGTGAAATGACTCAGTTGCTGACATGCTTGTCATATTAGCCTGAAGAATCCAGTTAAAATTGCCAGCACCCACATGGTGCTGGAGGTGGGAAGGGAGGGCTGAGCTAGGGCGCATGCACCTTGTAACTCCAGTTCTAAGGAATCAGAGACAGGAGGATCTTGGGAACTCCCTGGTGAGCCCGTGTAACCGAGTCAACCTCTATCCTCCACTTGTGTTTTTGCACCCATACATCTGTGCACACACTTCGCTTGTACACATGCGTACGGCCTCTCCCAGCCACCCCCACCCCCACCCCGCGCAAGGGCGAGGAAGTACAAACACAGGTAAAAGACAAGAAGTACATTCAGGAAAGAAGCATCGGGGCGGTGAAAAAGAGGCGTGACCATGGGCAGGAGAGCCAGAAGAGCTATGAAGAGCAAGAACACAAGGGACGAGGTCAAGTGCTCGGAGAAGCCCCTGATGTGCACATGTTCTTAAAATCCACTGACAACTGGCTTGGGCTCAGCCTTCTCTGTCCTCTCACTCTTCCCTGAGAAGATTGAAACAAATGGGAAATTACCGCCAGCCAAAACAGGAAAGGGAGTAGAACCAATGGGCCGATTATTTGGACCTCACAAGAAGAATTTCTTGCTCTCTGAGCTTTGCTGATTGATCCAAAATGACAGGGAGCAAATAAAAAATCCCATAGGAGAGTGTGTGTGCAAGTGGCTGTAATTACTGTTTGGAATATTGCCCTGGTGTAGCTTGCTTTCTGATGTCTTGATCTATGTCAGCTTGGCTGGGAAAAGGGTGGTGTAAACTGGAAGCCTGAAGCCGTTTGTTTTTCAGAGGAGTTATTCAAAACTCGACCCCCTTGGATGAGTGGGACACGCTGCTCCACGTTATTAAAGTCCACAAGCCTGCCCAGTAGTCCCCGGATGCAGAGAGTTGGAGCAGGATGCTATGAAGCTCTGGAGAGACACCTTGTTCTGGCATCTTTAGATGCTTTGCCCAAGCGGTGAGCAAACTTCTACTTACTCGCTTCATCATGAAGAATTCATTATAGAGTTATTTAGCCAACATAGGGATCTTCATCAATGGGATGGTTTGTGTTCTATGAAATGGCAGAGAAGGAATTAATGACTAAGTGTTCAGGAATAGCAATCTTTAAATACTTTCTGAAGAGGAAAAGAATGTTCAAAACTTATGTCTAATATACTTTTAACCCTATGATAAAGTTATATTGTAGATGCCATATGTTTTTTAAAGATGTTGAGCAAAAAGGACGTTTCTCTACATTTTTATGGGGTAAAACTAACCACACCGTGTCTTTGTTAATCGTCCTTTCATTGTCCTAATAACGCTTATAAATAAACTTATAAAGAAGAAAGGTCTCTATAAGACCTTTATATATAAGGTCTTCATATGCTCACGGCTGGCTTCTGGGCCTGTAGGGGCATGGAGAATCATGTGATAGGGAGGCACATTCACTTCACTTCGCCCAGGAAGCGAAGAGGAAAAGGTGAAGTCACTAGGGTCCCAATACTCCAGAATCACACCCTCGATGACACCAACTTCCTTATATTAGGCTTACCTCCTAAATATCTACCCTACCTCCAAATAGCACCATGGACCTGGAACCAAGCCTTTAATACCTAAGGAAAAACTGCAGATCCAAATTATAGAAGCATTCAAACAGATTTGGACAAAATTCCCATTTGTCTTTGTAAACACAATTTCTTTTCCTACTGAAATTAGAGAAATTCTGTTTTCAGTGAATCAAGTCATAATATATGAGTACAGTGACAGGATTCAGTTTTTTTAAACTTTATTTTTATTTTATGTGCATTGCTGCTTTCCCTGCTTGTTGGTGTGAGGGTGCCAGATCCCCTGGAACTGGAGTAACATAGAGTTATGAGTTGCTATGTAGGTGATGGGAACTGAACCCTGCTTCTATGGAAGAGCAGTCAGTGCTCTTAACCACTGAACCATCTCTCCAGCCTCAAGGATTCAGTTCTTATTCTACTAACCGATCCTATCTGGTGTTTACGACTTCCACAACTTGCACAGCTGCTTAGAAACTAAGAAACACAGGCTTGTTTTGCTTTTCTTTCTGGATTCTACACTTAACGTTTCAAATGACGACACTAAAGTCTACGTAGGGACATAACTCACCCAACAGTCATAATGCAAACACTGGCACCTAAACCCTCACATTCCAACACTTTTTATGCATCATCACTGATGGCACATGCACATCTGCATTGGAACATTTGTGAGTGTGGAGCTGTTTCACTCATCCAAAGGCACATAAAGAATTTTAAGAAGCTTAGGACATCTCTTGTCCTTGGTAATGTGGGGATGGAGCTTTGGAGAGAATGCAGACATTACTTAGGAACCTCTAAAGACCAGAAGTGAATTAGGAATTGCTTGACCATCCCTTTTAAACTATAGTTTTGAACCTTGAGGTGAACCATAATATTTTTTAAGTGTCCACTTAATGCTAAAAGAGTGTCAAGAAGCTTTTCCTGCATTCCTCATGTGAAAGTGGGGAGACAATGGGGCAGATTTGGCTCTGATCAACCTGGGACCCCTATTTCTCTGCTGGGAGAGTCTAGGGACTCAGGAACAGCAGCCTCCTGCTGTCCATCAGCGTTCAGAGGATAGTGGCACTTACCACAAGTCATGTTAGCAGAACATTAGAATTTCATCTATCCCTCTTGTCCTGTACAGAAGCAATATCTCTGGAAGTCACTCCTACCCTTTATTATTAAAGAAAAACCAGCTTGGGGTTGGTGAAACCAATGACAGCTCTTCCAGTGCTTTACCACCACATGTCATTCTGATATCATCTCGGATTCCCGCATATGAGGTACTGCTGTGGAGGTGCTAGGAGGCCCGCCCTTTCCAGAATGGCTTTCTTTCTTTCTTTCTTTCTTTCTTTTTTTTTCTTTTTTCTTTTTGATCTGAACTAAGGGAATTTTTTGGCTGTCATGTGTGTGAAAATAAATGATTCATCTCCTGAAAGGAAGATTGTCTAATCATAAGACCTCATATGGTTTTAAAAATTGGAAGAAATAAAAATAAAAATAATCTAATTTATTTTGAAAAAGCATGAGAGGTCCAGGACCAAATTGCTGTGCGGGCAGAGTCAGAAATATTTATGACTCTTCCAGAATTCTCAGGAAGTTTAGTAATATTATATGACCAATAGTTTTCAAAAGTGAGTTACAAGTACTATTTTATGATCTATTTAAAAACAGTGCCGTTAAATTAAAATGTGATTATTATAAAATGAAGCTATAGCTAGGTATAGTAGTGTGTACCTGTAATCCAATCACATGGAGGCTGAGACAGAAGAATAGATGCAAATTTGAGGCCAACCTGGACCACATAGAGAGTATCAAGTAAACTAGGACTATTAATGAGACTACCTCAAAATATAAAAATAAATAAAATGAAATGAAGGTATGTATTTTAATTATATGTATAATTAGAAGATTTAAAATATCTCCTTAAGTTCATTGCAAAATAGTATTAATTGAATTTTGTTTTTAATAATAAGTTGTGCATGCATCTGTACGGTATGTAGAAAAATAAAGAGGCTGGGAGAAAGATAACCTACATCATTAGTGCTATTTATCTTCATGATGGATTTGCAAATGAACTTCATATTTCTTTCATAATTAGAGAAGAAATAAACTATTAGGAGTTTAGTTTCTCCCTTCTGTATGCCCTGAAACGGTTCTTTAGCGCATCACGCCAGTTCTCTGACTAGTTCCAAAGCTTGTACACACTGACTCCTACAGCTGCGGTCTCACTTCTAGATGGTGGTGGAGAGCGTTAAGGTGGGCGTCGTGGCCGTGCCCTACGAACACAGCGGTCTGACCTTGGAGAGTCTGCTTCATCTCATAGACAGAGCTCTGCACGGGCGGAAGGCACGCAGCCTGGGAATATTTAGCGGCGGAAACAGCAGAGAAATTGACTTACTCCAAGGTTGGTCTGGGGATTGGCGGACAATTGCATGGTTTGAGTGTCTGCCGTGTTTATCCACAAACGTGACCATCACAGCGCTGTTAAATTCTGATTCACTAGGGAAGGTACATTTTGCCTTCATGAAGAAAGTAAAGTAACCTTTTATGATTTTTATGATAATTTAAAAATTGTGGTTAAAATTACAGCACAACAATTTAAAACCTTTTTAAGTGTACACTTTGTTTATTCACAGTTCTTTCTCTCTCTCTCTCTCTCTCTCTCTCTCTCTCTCTCTCTCTCTCTCTCTCTCTCTCTCTCTCTCCTTTTTTCGTTTTTTGAGACAGGCTTTTACTATATCGTCCTGGCTGTCTTTAAACTCTGTAGAACAGGCTGGCCTCGAACTCACAGAGATCTGTTTATCTCTGCCCCCTGAGTGCTGGGATTAAAAGTTTGTGCCACCACTGGCCCAGTCACATTCCTGTAAAACTTTTCCATCTTGTAAAATTGAAACTTAAGGAGCATGTGTCTTCTTCCTCTGGCTCTGCACCACCCCACCACCAAAAAAACAAAACAAAAAAACCCTAAAACATTATACTCTTTATATACAGAAATAGAATCGCCTGTTTAGTATTTTTGTAACTAGATTTTTTTACTTATACTCTCAGGGTTCATACACTGTACCCTGATTTTTTTTCTCTCTTTTAAGGCCGATTACTAATCTACTCCATGTATGTCCTCCAGTTTACTTATCACTTGGCCCACCAGTAGTCATTCAGGCTGTTTCTGCTTCTTTGTTGTCGTCAATAACTACAAACTTTCTTTGCTGCTGCTTTCACTAATTATATATATACCCTTATGTATGATTTTATCCACAATGTACAATATACTAGGTTCTCTTTGTCTTTTTTTAAGATTTATTTATTTATTATGTATACAGTGTTTTGCCTGCATGTATGCTTCCATACCAGAAGAGGAACCAGATCTCATTACAGATGGTTGTGAGCCACCATGTGGTTGCTGGGAATTGAACTCAGGACCTCTGGAAGAGCAGCCAGTGCTCTTGACCTCTGAGCCATCTCTCTAGCCCCCTCTGTGCCTTTTATTTGTTAAAGGTTTCTGTTTTCACAGGATCCAATCTCATTGTGTTTTGATTTCCATGTCTCTGTTGATGAGCGATACTGATCAACAACATTTGTGTATTTTCTGAAAACAAGCCCTTTGCTTATTAAAAAGTGGGTTGAGTTTTAAACAGGTTGAGTTGTACACATTCTTTGTATGGTATGGATATTAATTGCTTACCAGATATGTGATTTGCAAGTATTTTCTCCTCTTCTATGATGTCTTTGTCACTGATCTATTACTGTGGAAGATATCACAACTAAGGCAAGTCTTATATTTAAAAAAGCATTTAATTGGAGACATGTTTGTAACAACATATTTTCTCCATCAAGGCCACATCTATCCTATCCACATCTCCTAATCCTTCTAATCTTTTAAAACAGTGACTAAGCATTCAAATATATGAGCCTATTGGGGGCCAGGCTTATTCACACCACTATACAAAGATTTTCTTTTATACTTTATCTTTTGATGCACAAAAGTTTTGAGTTCACTGGAAGTAATTACAATAGCAATGAACACCGAGATAGATAATTGGTGTACACATGCCATGGCTGAGAAAGTCCCACTTGGCTTGTACTGAAAACACAAAAAAAGGATGGCTGACATAATTAAATGGTTGTGTGGAGATATAAAAATCTCATCACATCAACATTTACCCCTTTGGAGGAGGGAGAAGATTTTAACATCTCAGGGCTGGAGAGATGGCTCATAGCACTGACTGTTCTTCCAGAGGTCCTGAGTTGGATTCCCAGCAACCACATGGTGGCTCACAACCATCTATAATGAGATCTGGTACCCTCTTCTGTATACAGTAAACATAGTAAATAAATATTAAAAAAATAGAAAACTTCTGGCATCTATTCTTCATATATAACTTGCATTCCCTCACTGCTTATATCTACAGCAAAACTGTTTAAACTTTATTAACACCAACACCTCCATCCATGTGGGATTAAAGAAGAGAAATAAATCACTTGGTCCATCTTCCAGGAAATCTGCAAATTGGCAGTGTAGTAAGCTTTTTCTTTGGGCTGCCAGCTTACAAAAAAAATGACATGGAGACTTATTATTAATTATGAAAGCTAGACTTATGCTTAGGCTTGTTTCTAACTAGTTCCTATAACTTAAAATCAACCCATATTTGTTTCACATGGCCCAGTTACCTTTACTCTCTATTGCCCATCCTGCTTCCTCTGTGACCGATGACTAAGTCTTTATTCTCTGTGCCCAGAAAACCTGTCTAACCTCTTCCTGCCTAGCTATTGACTAATCGACTCTTTAAACCAATCACAGTGACACATCTTCACACTATATAAAGGAATATTCTGCAGGTGGCAGAATAAGGACCACTGGCAAGGAAATGGGGGTACAGGAGATCTTGAGGTGACGTTTGCCAACTCTTGGAGTCTTATTTCTCCTCTGGCCTTATTTTTCTCATTGACAATCATGGAGTCTTTTTCTCCTGTGGAAATCGGTTGCAAGATCCCAGGACTTGACTGGCTATTCACCCTAAACTCTGCTCAGGTGACTCCCAGTGAAGCTGCACAGTGAAGGTAGAAACACAATGACCAAGACATAAGGGTATATCACCATATTAATCCAGAGTTCAAAAGAGCCTTTGGCCACAGTGCTCAATGGCACTTTTTGTGGCCCTAACATGGTGCTTAATGAAGCATGGGTGTCCAGATATCTTGGTTTTATGGGCAAATACTGTGTTTTGAACTTGTGATGTCATTTTTACAAGCTGCTAAAATTTTCTGCTTATAATGATGTAACAAACCAATATTGATATTTTCATTTTTTTTCCTTAGGCTATAAAATTTGTATTAAAAACTTACTGTGGCCTGAAGTGAGAGACTTCTGGGAGAAATTAGGAAGCTGTGTGGCTGCCGAAGAAGAAGGAGGCCGTGTAAACTTCTTTGTGCCACTTGGAGCATCAGGTCAGCATCAACATTCTAGAAAGGCAGGGGACATATATATCTACTCCTGACTCTAGTTTGTGTATTCCTGAAAGGCCTTCACAGATGAACCCATTTAATGTGTGAACCAATGGCTCATTCCTTTTTACCACTGTACTTATTACACAAAATACCATTACACTGCATATTATAATTTTATTTATCTATACAGTGTATTTTATAAGTGAAGTTGCTATAAACATATATGTGAACATGTGCATTTACATCTCCAAGGCATGTAAAATCCCAGAGGTGTACATTTTTTACAATGTGAGTTAACCTGGTTTTCAAAGTGGATGTACACCTTTACTTCTCTAGAGAATGTGTCTGAGATGTGCATTGCTCAACACTGTGAAACTTGTTTTCATTTTAGCCATTCAGGTGGGTACAGAAGCATTTCATGGTGACTCTAATTTGCCAGTTCCCACTGAGTCACAGTGCTGAGCATCTGCTTATGTACTTATCCACCATTGAAAAATCTTCCTCGGTCCCTGTTCAAATGTCTTACACATTTTGATAACTAGGTTGTTCTCCAATTGTTCTCCTTATGCTTTCTTTCTCTGAATAGTCGCACTGAATAGCAGAATTTTTTGATTTTGATAAAATCAAATTTATTATCTTTGTAATTATGTTTTGTTGTCATATTTCCTCATTATTTTAAAAGTATATTTTTAAAATCTTATGTTCTGTCCTGTATATGTTTATACCTTATGGTGTAATGCCCATGGAGACCAAAAGAGGGCGTCAGATCCTCTAGAACTAGAATTAGCACAAGGTTCTCAGAAGCCCTGTGGGTATTAGGAACCAAATCCAGATCCTCTGAAGTGAAGCCAGTGCTCCTAACCTCTGAGCCATCTCTCCTGTCCTGTATTTTTAAATTCCTTGCACAATAAAAGATCATAAAGATTTTCTCTTGCACTTCATAGGAGCTTATGCTTGAGTTTGGCATTTAGATCTGTAGCCCATTTGATTTATTTTGGAATGTGAGACATTGGTTGAAATTTAATTTATTTTACATAAGGGTACTTAGTTTTCTAGCACCATTCTTGTAAGGACACCTCTCCCCATGAACTTTATGTACAAATTTACTGCAATTAATTGATAATATGACTTAAGTTCACTCTCTGTGGACTCTTTTGGATGCTCTGACTTTATTATCAATGAAAACATTAGACTTCTAAATCCATCAGCTTCTACCATCTTGTCTTTAGAAGTAGTAGGGTACTTATTTTTGGACCACAGAGAATTAAATTACCCCATCCATTATGAAAGTTTCTTCTCAAGAAATTCGACAATCCACTCTGTATTTGAACCTTTGTCACTGAAAAGGGGAAGAAATTAATGCCACATTAGATTCTGATGTTTTTCCCACCCTGTGTTAATCTCTTTCAACTCTGTTCACTTTCTTTCTTTTTTCTTTTTCTTTTTTTTTAAACTTTCATTTATTTATTTACTTGCCTTGGTGTTTGCCTGGAACTGGAAACTGGAACTACAGACAGTTGTGAGCTGCCATGTGGGTGCTGGGAATTGAACCCCGGTCCTCTGGAAGAGAAGTCAGTGCTCTTAACTGCTGAGCCATTTCTCCAGGCCTCTGTCCACTTTCAATGACAATTCTCTTTTACTCAGATTACTTAAAAACAAAAAACCACTCTAAGCATTTGCTTGAGTTACATGTCCTCTTTCCACATCTTATTGCTTTATTCTCACAAATTAGGGGTTGGGACATCTGTCTGTAGAAATAACCCTAGGATGTTAATGGGCTCTTTGATAGCAGAATTTAACTTGAAGATGACAGCTGCCTGTGCTCTTTCTCATCCAGCTCTGTCATGCTTCTGAGTAATATTTGACTGTTTCTGGAGAAGACTGAGTAAAAACTAATGCAAGCTTTTTTGATTGTGCAGAAGCAGGCATAGAAGTTCTTTCTCAGCTGTCTCAACTAACTGGCACATTCTTCTCTGCCCCCACTGGAATCGCAACTGGTTCCTATCAACACAGTAAGTGCATACGAGAGCTGGCTGCTGTGTCCAGTAACATACAGCTGCTTCAGCATCACTGAACGACAAGTACTAGGAAAGCATGCTCTGTCTCAGTTCTTTTCTTCAGCAAGCAGAGGCTGCACACCTTTGCCGATGTACACCAATCTCGATCTGCCTACAGCAATTGCTACTTTCTCAAGGGATGCTGGCCCCTCCATAGCCCTGTCATTTCATGTCACTGAGTCATCCATGTAGAGGATGATTTTTTGCCGCAAAAAGCAAAATTGTCCATTCACTGATTTGGAAATAGAATGTGTTTTTCTAGTTAAAAAAAACAAAAAAGTATGAATTTGGGTTTTATTTGGGAACAGAAATGGAGCCCTAAAGAGCTGGAGATGGTTTTGCTTAGATCCCATGCAGTAGCATGATCAAGAAGGGGAACAGATCAAAAGAGAACATGCACCTGCTCAAACACCTTCACAGTAAAGCCACTAGCATTGGATAAAATGGAACACTGGCTGACAAGAGAACCACATGGCTATGCTACAAGTGTCACTCATCACTTTCTCTGAAAAATCTCCCTCTTCCTATCAAACAGGACTCAGCCTGCCTTGGAAATGACATGAACACTGATTCTTTCATCTGCAAAGTTCTTTCATGACTGGGGGCAGTTGGTACGACTGTGACACTTGTAAGAGAAATAGTCTCATGTAGGGGAATAGACAGCACATTGATTTCATAGTTCACACAGTTCTGAAGCAGACATAGCTGGTTCCCTGTAGTTCTTACATCAGCAAACGTTGGTGCCTGTGGCTCTGTGGAGAGAATTGCCTAGCCCAACGCAGCAAGGTTTGGGCCCTGTTGTTTGCTTTAAGGAACAGCTACATTTCCTTTTCTACTTCTATCTCTTTCTCTTTTGGTGGTTTCTTCTTACTCTCCTTGTAAAAGAACACTTTAGAAGGCTTTGCACAGGCTTGTCAGTGACCAATCCGACTATCCATTCGGGCAAACAATAATAACAACCACAAAAACCCCAATGGGCTGCTCCACCATGATGTAACTGCTTTGCAAGAAGACTTTCTTATCCATTCACTATAGCCATGTGGAATATTTTGAGTTCCCCTATTTTGAGAATAAGATTGGAGCAGCTGCTGTGGCTTGGCCTTGAATGGCGGGCGAGGCAAGGGTGTGGGAAGTGCTGAGGAGGAAGAATTCTCATGTTTAGAATGGACAGATACATTCTTACTTACATGCATCTACTCAGCTTCCCAAAGAACCAGGCAGTAATTTTATTTCTAATTTCAACTAGAACATGTCAGCCTTATCTGCTATGAGCAGAGGGCATTCACTGTGTCCTTTCCAGGTTTTTATTTTACCACTGAAAGCAGACTGTGGCTGCTTATCTTTTCCCAAGATAGGGCACTATGCCTGGTACAATCACAGATGCATTGGTTGAACCTTAAATAAGAAGCAGAAGTCCCCTGCCTCAGGGCAAGTCTTGAGCTACTCGGAGAGCTCAAGGCCAATGAGAGCCCTTGTTTCAAATAATAGAATAGAAAGCACAGGGAAAACAACCTCTGAAGTTGACCTCTGACCTCTACATGTAAGTGCACTCACACACATGTACACACACACACATTCATGCAATGATTTCAAGTCTTCAATAACAAAAGTAAAAATTCTGTCAGTTTTTAGTGACTGGCTGGGGTCACAGCAGGATAGGCTGCCTCCTTCTAACTACTTCAGTGAATCCAAGCTGCAGGCATGGTCCAGCTTCACTGAGTCCCTGGAAGACATCTTGAAATCAGTGAGGAAGGAGTTCCATCCACTCTTCAAGAATCTGCAGAAGAGCATCGGTGGACAGATCATTGGTAAGATCTCTGACACTTCTGATGCAGATCAGGCCAGAGCTTATTTATTACCTGAGAAAAGTCATGATCAGGAACAGCATAATCAAAACCCACTTGTAACACATGCTTGGTCAAACATCATCTCCTTGGTTTTTCAAATCCTCAAGAGAAAGCTGGTCATGTTCAGAATGTTGGAGCTGACTCCTGTTTTTAGGTTTCTCTGTCTTACTGGTCTATATGGTAGCCCATTTTTCCTAGACAGACTTGCTTTTTCCACTGTATCTGAATCTTTTCTTACTACTGCTTTCCAGCTGTTCAGCAACTCTTACTTATGGCATCTATCACACAACTTGTTCCATAGTTCAATTATTATCTCAAATATGCAATTCACCCAGATGTCTCATGTAGATGAGCCTGTTTGGGTCTCCTTTAACTATGCATACAAATCGTATATTAGAAATTTTTTATTAAACAACAAAATAAGATACAGCTTGGTGCTGGGTTCCATGGTCTTTTAATGAGCCTGTTAGACATCACTGAATCAATTTTGTTTCCATTCCATTCCATTCCATTCCCCTGACCAACCTATTCTAATAATCTTTGTAGAATAATGTAGCCTCAACATTAAATCACAAGCTAAACCAGTCTATTCTTTAAAATGGAGCACTTGACCATCTGGATAAACATGTTCCCCTTGAGCTCTAATATCTCTTCATATTTTAAATACTCCATCTGACTAAGACAGTATCATTGACTACTACAGACCCATGCCTTCCTTTTTCTCTCTGCTGCGCACATAAACAGTAGCACATGTGTGTCCACACAGATATTTTGCCCATCAGTACATGTCCTACATCTTGCTTCATAAATGCATCTGTATTTTCCTTTGCTACTTGCTTTGTCGCATTTAGCAAATGTTAAACCAGTGTTCTTAAATAGTTTAGAAACTATAAACCAGCGAGGTGGTGGTGGTGGTGCATACCTTTAATCCTAGCACTGGGGAGGCAGAGGCAGGTGGATCTCTGAGTTTGAGGCCAGCCTGGTCTATGTAGAGAAACTCTGTCTTAAAAGGAAAAAACAATTATTTAGCCAGACAGTGGTGTTGCACACTTTAATATTAGCTAGCACTTGGGAGGCAGAGGTAAGTGGATCTCTGTGAGTTCAAGGACAGCCTGGTCTACAAAGTTCCAGGATATCCAGGGCTACACAGAGCAACTCTGTCTCAAACAAACAAACAAAACAATACTCCCCCCAAACAAAACAAGAACTATAAGCCAGGAGAAATAATTTCTCCTTTATCTTTTGTAGATTAGAGTATTAGATAGGAAAATGGAAAAGTAAATATTTTTTAATGAAACTTCATTGGCAATGAGAAGTCAATGAGAAAAGTTGTTTTCCAGTATGTAGATATTAAAATATTTAAAAATGAATATATGTCTTTGTATGTAAGTTACTTCCTCTGAACTTAAAATATTTATAGTTGAACACAAGGTGAGGGGAAATGGGAGAACAGTCATTGGATCTAACATATAAGATTTCATTCAGAATTTATCTTATTATTGTTTGATTATTAGATTCCATTTCAATATCAGTTTTGCCACATTGGAAATCATTTTGGCTTAGTTCCTGTTTTATAATAGAGCTTCTCATGGCAATAATAAACACTTGGTCCTGTTCTTTATATTATTGTCCACTAAAAAATTAAATGTGTTGATTATTTTCTTTACTATCACACATCTTGCATAAATTAAGTACAGTGCATGTGCCTTCCATTTCAGGGCAACTTATGTTTGACACTCTGAGTATGGCCAGCATTTTAAATAACCAGGATGCTGCACAGGCTCTGGCAGATGGACTGGTGGCATTGTCAAAAGAAGAATCTGTAAGTGTTTTTGTTGAAGAAAGAAAACTGGAAAAATTTCAGCACAAATAAATCTTCAGTTTACATTTGTTACCTTTTACCAGTTTATCGCTCTGCGACGCAGTTCCTCAGAAAAATTACATGAGTTTATAAAAGGAGGCACAGAGAGATTCTGGGCTCAAGATGTGATGTACTAAGTTATAAAACAAAGGAGCAGGGGGCCTGCTGGCTCATTTAAGGTCTATTTATTTGTGAGCTGTTTTCTGTCTTGTGCCTAATTTCAGTCAGAAGTGACTTTATTAGAAAACATGTTCTCGGCCTTATAGTCCACATAAACATTATTCAGTGGTATGAGCTGAGGGACCGAAACATGTGAGACAGATACAGAATGATGATGGGCAGAGGGAGTTAGATGGAAGGACTTAGGAAAGAAAACACAAGAAAGAAAGGCGAGTCAGCATTTGAGGGTGGAGATACTGCGGGAGACTCCAAAAGCGTTTGTATTATCATGGCATCTTGGACAGGAAACCAGAAGATGCAGCGTCCATTTCAAAAGGCTATAAGAGCTTGCCTGACTGCGGAGCTAGTGTAGGCAGTAAGGGCTGGCCTGGCAAGTGTGAGCACCTGAGTTTGGCCCCCCAGAACCTATGTGAATGCAAGTGAGGTATGGTGTCAGATGCCGGTGATCCAAGCTCTGAGAAGGGTGCTCCCTGGCCAGCCAGCATTGTTTACTTGGTAAGTTACAGACCAGTGAGAAACTCTCATTAAAATAGGAAGTGGAAGTGGACAGTGCCACGATTCTCCTCTGGTGCACACACACACATGCACACACACACAGAGACACACCACATACACACACACACACAGAGACACACTACACACACACAGAGACACACCACACACACACACACAGACACACCACACACACACACAGAGACACACCACACACACACACACACACACACTACACACACACACAGACACACCACACACACACACAGAGACACACCACACACATACACACAGAGACATACTACACACACATACACACAGAGACACACCACACACATACACACAAAGACACACTACACACACACAGAGACACACTACACACATACACACACACAGAGACACACCACACACATACACACAGAGACACACCACACACACACACACACACACCACACACACACACACACACACACCCCACACACACACACACACAGAGACACACCACACACACACACACAGAGACACACTACACACATACAGGGACACACTACACACACACAGGGACACACTACACACAGAGAGACACACTATACACACAGAGAGATACACCACACACACACACACACATACTGTGGTAATTTGATAATAATTGACCCTCCTAAGCTCTTGGGGACTGACACTGTGTTGGAGGAGATGTGGTCTCTTTGGAGGAAGTGTGTCACTGTGGGAGTAGGCTGTGGAGTCTCACATATGCTCAAGCCATGCTCAGTGTAGAAGTGTACTTCCTGTTGCCTTTGGATTGAGATGTAGAATTCTCAGCTCCTTCTCCAGCATCATATCTGCCTGCATACTGCCCTGTCACACCATGATGATGATGAACTAAAGCTCTGGAATGTAAGCCACCTCAAACGTTCTTTTTTGTAAAAGTTGTCATGGTCATGGTGTCTCTTCACAGCAATAGAAACCCTAACACACACGCACGCACACACACACACACACACACACACACACACACACACACACACACGCACACACACACTTGAGGTTCATCTATAAGCTCTCTTTCTCACAGCCTCATGAATAACTATAAAGCTGAGGGAAATGAACAGACATTTGGAGGAAGTTGGGAATAAGAGAGGAGAATCCATAATTGGTGCATTCTCAGGGTGTTGGTTTTGAGAAGACACACACACACTACCAGGGCCACACGAGAGTTTATTCAGGAGAGTTGCCAGGTGGGTACAGGAGTAGAGAAGCAGAAATGAGGAGGAGAGACAGATTGTAATGTAACATGGCGTCTCTCTTTAAGAGACAGGGTGGGCACGGGTTTACATAGCCCCTTCTGTACATGGCGGCGCATCATGCGGGAGCCAAGTTGGCTTCACCATGAGGCCACTACATACCAGGAATTTTTGTTTTACCCAGCATCATGTTGGGTTCACCATGTGGAGTGTCAGGAATCCTTACACAGGGCTGTGCAAGGTCTTTACATTCCAAGGACCAACTCCCTCCTTTTATGGTGATTCTACCATTTAAATATGATCTCTGCACACATTTCCTCTCCTTCCTGCTGTTTGTCTGCTTTGGTTTCCCTTGATTTTCTGGGGCAGCACCAGATAGCTGTAGGCTTAGCTACACTGTGTTGTCGTAAAAAGATTTCTGACCCCATTTGAGCCAGAGGTCTGACCTAGCCACGGCAGCTTTTCCCTCCCCCTGCCCCAAAGATAACTCAGATGCTTATATTAACTTTAAAACTGTTTGGCTTTTGTCTTAGGCACATTACCAGCTAGCTCTTTTATCTTAATTCAACCCATTTTCATTAATCTACCTGCCCCATGACTGTGGCCCATGGCCCGTATGTGCAGTCCTACATGTTTCTTCTCTGGTGACTGGATGGAGTCTTCCTGACTCCACCCTTCTTCTACCTGTCTCTCCTCTGATTCCTCCACCCATTTCTACGGTGCTCCACACAGGCCAAAACAGCTCCTTTATTTACAGAATGATACAGAGATCAGTCCCACCACACTGTGTGGAGCTCCTCTTAGCCATGGACTGCCTACCATAAAGTCAGCTCAGTGGTACTCCAATCAGTGAGACAAGGGCTTATCACGTTTCTCTGTTGAACTGAACATGGATATTTACAGAGACTCAAAGGCCTGGAAAGATCCTGCACAGGTTAATTTAAGCAAAAAGAACTAGTAGGCAAAGAGCTAAGCTAAAACCAAGCATTCAAAAAACTAATCATGTGTCTCTGTGTCATGATTTGGGAGTGGGTTGGTAGCCCAAAAGAAAGAGCCTGGTACCTGTGTGTGATGGGTACAGGCCAGAGGTTGGCAATAGGTGTTTTCTTTGATCATTTTCTGCCTCATGTTTTGAGATAGGGTCATTCACTGATTGAGTTATGCCTGCTGGGTCCCTGAACACTCAACTGGGGTTACAGGCATGTAACACCAGAGCCCAGTTTTTCCTTGGTACTGGGATCAGCACTCAGGTCCCCAAACTCACACAGGCCCTTTACCAACTGAACCCCAGCCCTTGCTCTCATTTCTGTTGTATGCTTAACATGTCACATAAAAGTTTAAAATAAGATTTGTGTGTGTGTGTGTGTGTGTGTTCGTTTTTCAGGACAAACCTCTGGAATTTTTGTCATATTTTCTGCTGAAGAAATCTAGTGAAAGGAGCAAGGAATTTGAGGGAAAAGATATTCTGACAGAATGTGATGTAAAAGTAATGTCGGATCTGCTCATGAAGGTAACAGTTGCTGTTGGGTTTTTATGCCATGGTGCTTCTCTGTAGAGGGAGGCTCCCTCGGGGAAGAGATTCTCCTGAAGGATGATGGTTTCCCTGGAAAGCTTGCGGCTGCCAATTGTTTCAGGAAGATCATTGTCACGAATTGTCACTAAATTAGGTGTTTCATGGTACTTGGCATGAGTGCATTTAAGCCACTTCCAAACACAAGTTTCTTCACTGACTTGAGACCTGCATTTCACTGTAGGAGAGCCACAAATTTTCTTTTCTTTTTTTTTCTTTTCTTTTTTTTTTTTTTTTAAGATTGCTACACATATATTTACTTTGTGTTCAGCTTTCCCTCTGAATTTTTTTTCCATCCCTGTATATCCTTATTCAAGGTCCCTTCCCCCTCCCACCCACAAATTTTCACTTTGCTTCACCACTTACTCAGCTGAGTTCTCACTGAGGTCACTTGAAAGAAAAAAATTGTAGACTAAGTTCCTTTGTGTTATGTAGAATACTAAGAATTCTTCCTTTGCGGGGCACACACCTTTAATCCCAGCACTGGGGAGAGAGAAGCAGGTGAGACTCTGTACTCACAGAGTTCTAGGCCAGTCTGGTCTATGTACCAAGTTCCAGGCCAGCCAGGGATACATTATGAGACTGTCAATAAAGGAAGAGAGGAATTCCTGTTTTTCTCTTCCTCCTCCTCTTCTCTCCTCTTCTGTTTTCTGAGCTAAGGTCTCCTGTAACCCAGGCTGGTTTTGAACTTACAGTGGAACTACCTAAGCCCTTGAACTCCTGCCCCTCCAACCTCTCACTTCTTGGGTTCTGGATCACAGGTGTGAGGCTTATAAAGAGCTGAGATCAAGCCCTGGAATTCATAAATGACAGGAGATGAGACAGGAGATGAGACATTCCAGACTGCACTGCATCTGAAGATCTGTTCTTTTTTCAGTTGAGATTCAAATTTATAAAAGAGAAAAGTAATGTTGAAGCTAATCTTTTTTTTAAAAAACTTTATTTTATTTATTTATTTGCCTTGGTGTTTTGCCTGGAACTGGAACTACAGACAGTTGTTAGCTGCCATGTGGGTGCTGGGAATCGAACCCGGGTCCTCTGGAAGAGCAGACGGTGCTCTTAACCACTGAGCCATCTCTCCAGCCCCCAAAGCTAATCTTTCAAAAGAATAATTTTGCCAGTTGATTCAGATCCCCCACCCTCTTGGTTACATGAAATAATCAGAATTCATTGTCATTCACAGAACTGATTTATTCCATGGAGAAAAATGCCATTTGAGAACCATTTATGCCCAGGGAAAAGACATTTGAGGGCTCAGGACACTGTCAGGCAGTACAAAGTCCCCATCTGGACTGTTAGTTGGTATAGACTGGTGAGTTGCCTCAGCAGGTGACTCACCTGCTGCCCTGTTAACATGACATTCTGAAATTCATAGTCATTCACTAGAGCACAGCACAGGGCAGGTCTCAGGAGACCTGTTGGACATGTTCCTTTGCTGAGTACCCTGCTAGTCCATCCCAAAAGAGCTATCTTCATACACTGGGGTTAGTTTTAAAACTATAGATAATGGTTTAGAAGATCTCCTAAGCCCACAGTTATAAGAATGGAAATAAAAGCATCTCCCACAGGAAGTCCTCAGGAGCCTGTGTAACAAGGGCTTGTCTGTCAGATTCAGGTCCCTTCTGTCTCTGAGTCTGATATTACCATCTATCTGAATCTAAAATGTTCCCACAGGCTTTGGTTTCAAGCGTTTGATTCCAGTGTGTGGTGCCATTCAGAAGTCTTTAGGGACCCAGCTGGTCAAAGTGGTTACTAATGTCAGGCTTTAGAAGGTTACTGCTGTTCTGGTCCATGCCATATGAAAGTTATCATCTCCTGCTCCATTGGGCTGAGATATTCTGATACTGTGTGCCCAAATAAATTCCTTCTCCATTAAGTTGCTTCTGTGAGGTATTTTGTCACAGTGACAAGACAGAAACTAATACAATTACTTTTTATCTCCACTGCCTCCTCATCTTGCTGACCAAGCAGTCTTTGCTCTAGGCTGCTGGAAGGCTGCACTGCTTTTTGTAGTATTTATATTAACATTGTGCAATCATAGTGATGAGTGACAGTGAGAGCAAAGCCTCATTGTGGTAGCACTAAATGCAGAAGAAACAGCTTCAGTGGGATGAGCCAGGAAGTGAAAAAAGTGAGAAAAGGAAGGCCAGCCGGAGCCCAGATCCTTTCAAGGGTGTGCCTCCCTGACCCAATGTCCTTTCACTAGAGCCTCTCACAGTGCTATAGGACAGTGACTGACCTTTCTACACATGGTCTGTGAGGGATTTTTGAGAAGCAAGCAATTGTCCACGTTAGAGCATCTACCTTATCTGAGAGGTCACAATGTAATGCTACAGTGTTTCAGCTGTCCTAATTTTGAGACCGTGTGAGTTTCTCATTTTACATTTGCAGCTGCTTTCTCTTGCAGAGCCACTGGTGTGTCCAATGACCTGACAAAGTGATGGTATCCTGGCTATAAATAACTAGTGCTATAATTTGTTTTAAAAAGAAGTGTTTTACTCACAGGGAAATTCTGAAGTGTTTCTTTTTCCCCTCAAAATTCAAAGACTTCTCCCTCCCCAAGCCAAAAGTATAAAAATATACCAGGCTGGCATGAGACAACCATACATGGGAAGGAAAAGCTGAGTCCCGGGAGCGGACAGGTGCTCTAGCCAGCAAAGCAGGGAGAGAGCTGAGAATGGCCACTTACTGCTCAGGGCCCACCTCCTGTACCCAAGCTTCTGCCTGCTGTATAAACTGTGGACCTGACCGCTCCATGCTGTAAAGGGGAAGGTCTTTATTGTAGTTGTGTGAGAGAGAACAGCTAGAGCCATCTGGAAGAGTCCAGAGTAGAGAGGGAAAGAAGTTGAACGGAACATGGCCAGCAGAATGGACACGGTGGGGCTCTCTGTGAGATAGGAGAGAACATCAGGTGATAGAGTAGAGAAAACACACACACATATATATACATACATATATATGTAGAGAGAGGGAGGGAGGGAGAATCATAGCTAGAATAGCAGGGTTATAAGGAGAGTGAGTTGCTAAGTGGGGGGCCTTGCTAGAGGGAGTTCAGGGGATAGGAGAGGAGAGGAGGAAAGAACAACTAGGGTGCTAGCCTGGGCTTTAAATGTGTAACGGGCATTTGGGATTCCAATAGAGGTAAAGGAAATGACTCCTTTTCATAGATGGGAAACAGTTTCACAAATTCCTGAGGAATGTTGGCTTTTATCGAACTGCTAGAAATCCTTCTATAGTTCAAGTTGAGCCCGTTTCTGGATATTTGGCCTGCTTTGCTTTTTGAAGTTTGGGGAATTGGAGTTGCCTTTGAACCTGACAGCTGTTACATGAAACTTCACAGCTACAGAATATACTCATGTTCTCTTGATAGGATAAAAGGAGTCTTGGTTGAAAAACTGATGTTTATAGCCAGGCCTGTAATCCTAGTATTTAAGAGTTGCTAGGAGGGTCAAGAGTTGAAGGTCAGCCTTAGCTAGAGAACAAGTCTAAGGAGAGTCTAGGATACTGGGGACTCTGTCTCAAGAAAACTAGACAAGCAAATCCTCTAACAAGGTGACGTTTGTTCAACAACCTCTTTCAGGGACAACAGAGGCTCCACTAAGAGTTTTATCTTTTAGTAGGGAGAGCAGCAGTCATAGCCACTGTTCTGTTCTTCTAACAGGAACATTAGAGCTATTGTTCTGTGCTAGAGGGGCTCCTGGGCTACTGCTCAGGTAACAGAGGACATTTTTATTTTGATGCACTAATTTACAGGCAGGCTGCAAGATACAATAATGAGAGGAAAAGCCCTATTTAAATGTAAAAACAAACAAATCTTGGAAGAGTATGTGAATTGTTTCATGACACTTTATCATGAGGTGAAAAAAATGGGTGAAATTTTGAAAGTGTTAGAGCCTGTTCTTCCTGGCATCTTCAAAGTGAGATAAGCTACTTCCTAGCAGCCCTGAAGAGAAGAAGAAGCAGAGTCTGGGTCAAGCCCACTATCAAAGTGTGTTGTGCAGATGCTTTAAGCTTGAAAGAAGCCTGGGCAGTAACCCTACCAATCGCCCTGCCTTTCAGAGAAAAAGCTAGAATTTAGTTTTTAAGTATAGTAACTCAAAGGAAGCTAAAATCTTATACTTAAAAACTTTGTGTATTTGTGTGTGCACATTGTGGTGTGTACATGTGTACATATGTAGAGACCAGAATAGTATCTTCTTTTGTTGCAACCCTTTATCTATCTATCTATCTATCTGTCTGTCTGTCTATCTATCTATCTGAGACAGGGTCTCTCACTGAGCCTGGGTTGGTCAGTCCATCTATCTATCTGTCTGTCTGTCTGTCTATCTATCTTTCTGAGACAGGGTCTCTCACTGAGCCTGGGTTGGTCAGTCCATCTATCTATCTGTCTGTCTGTCTATCTATCTATCTATCTGAGACAGGGTCTCTCACTGAGCCTGGGTTGGTCAGTCTGTCTATCTATCTATCTATCTATCTATCTATCTATCTATCTATCTATCTATCTATCTATCTGAGACAGGGTCTCTCACTAAGCCTGGATTGGTCAGTCCATCTATCTATCATCTATCTATCTATCTGAGACAGGGTCTCTCACTGAGCCTGGTGGCACCTACTGTTTTGGATAGATGGACTGACTGACAAACCTCAGGGACCCTTTTATTTCTTCCTCCTAAGGCTGGGATTACATGTGACCACTTTTACCTACTGAACCAGTTCCCAAGCCTGTAAGTCAGTGGTTCTCAACCTTCCTAACACTTTAACCCTTTAATACAGTTCCTCATGCTGTAGTGATCCCCAATCATAAAAATAATTTCATTGCTACTTCATAACTGTAATTTTGCTACTATTATGAATCATAGTATAAATATCTGGCATGCAGGATATCTGATGTGACCCCCTCCCAAGGGGTCAAGACACACAGTTTGGGAACCACTGCCCTAAGGGAAGTTATTAAACACATAAATCTTAATTTATGAGAAGCATCACATAATTCAGTATGCCTCGGGACCTTGTGATGAGAGCCAAAGGCAGATGGATTCCCAAGGCTCGTATGGGCAGAGTACTAAATGGGTTTTCAGAGACTACAGGACCCACCTCCAAGTAATCAAGTTCTACTTCATCTTCAGGAAAGAAGTGCCATAGAAGGCAATTCTCAGGATGGAAAGTCTAGTCCAAACCAAAGTGACCCAAACATGGACGTGCTGATCATGCTGGTAAGCCACCTATTACCAACTAGGACCCCATCAGTGTTGTCACGGACAGGATGGAGTCATTACTTAGCATGGCTAGTTCTTTGTTTTTCTTGAAACATCCCTTAAAGAGAGGGACGACCAACCAGCTACTTAATTGAACTGGGGGAAAATAGTTTCTTGGGTTTTTTTCCTGGTAACTATGCTATAGACTCAGAAGTTGATTCAAAAGATGGAAACATGACATCTGGGAGAAAAGCAGTCTGTATGTGATCCTGTGATTTCCATGACTAGGACATCATTTAAAAAAAGAACACATGGGTGTGAAGGTTTGCAGTTTTTAATTGGCCCACCAACTTATAGGCTAACTTCAAAAGTTTACTCTTTAAAAAAAAAGATTTATTTATTTATTTATGTATACAGTATACAGAAGAGGGTACCAGATGTCATCATAGATGGTTGTGAGCCACTATGTGGTTGCTGGGAATTGAACTCAGGACCTCTGGAAGAACAATCAGTGCTCTTAACTTATGAGCCATCTCTCCGGCCCTAAAAGTTTATGCTTACTGTGTTTATATCTAATTATTTTTTTCAATAAAAACTCAGGAGTCAGAAATGGGAAAAGAACCTGAATGATCAGAGAATCAGCAAAGAAGTGACTTGTGACTTCTCTCTCATTTTTCTATTCAAAAATGCTGAGACCCTTTCTAAGTCCTGCCCTACTACTTCCTGTCTCTCTATCTGCCTCAGTCCTCTGAAATCTCTATGGTTAATTTTGACCAGCTAGTAGCTAGCCCAGTCCTCTGATGCAAAATAAAATTTATTGTTAGAATGTAATTAAAAATCACACAACCTACTCTAGTCAATATATGGGAAGTGCTTTGCTCTGGGCTGAAGGACAGCCTCTATAGGGGATACCAGACATGCTGAGGCTGTTCCAGCTGCCAAAATGCACAGCATGCATAGATTATTTTGTAATATTCAACATGGTTTCACATTTGTTTACATTTCTTTTAGCAAAGACTCCAAAGATCTTAGTATCCACAGTTTTACAAATGAACAACTGAGTTAAATACACTAAGTAACTAACATAAAGTCAGATGCTCAGAGAGAGAAAAATGTGTGAGTTCTGCAGCCTGGAGGTCAAACCTGGAGATCTCTAGACCCCAACATACCCAGGAAGGTACAGGGCAGGCCTTTGTAGAGACATGATTTCTCACTCTCTCTACAGATCAATCACCAGAAATTAGCATCACAAACAGATATGCCTATACTACCATTTCTGGTTAAAATTAATTTTTTAAAATTTCTTTTGGTTATGCTAGGACTGGAATGCAGACTCATTCTATACAAGTTCTCTACTGTTTTGTTGTTGTTTTTGAGAAATTTAATTCTACTTAGAGACAGATTGTCCTATGCAGAAGAATTGTATAAAAAAGTATTTCTTCTTGTAGGTTAGGATCTAGACTCAGAGCCTGGTGGTTTAGGTTCAAATGTAGAGTTTGCTTAGCACATACAAGACTGAGTTCAATCCCCAGGGCCAGAAAAAAAAAAGTCTTTTGTTTTTTAGTGGTAAGTAAATAAACACAATTGTTCTATTGAACAAATGAACAGGTGTGTAAGGATTTTTATGTTGTTCTGTTAACAGAGGGCACATACAGTCACTTCTGCAACAGAAAGGAGAAGCCAGATGAATGTTCCTTTTCCTCTCAGAGGAAGGGTGTAGTGGGATTGTGTTTTGTTCCATTGTAAATAATTGTCCCACCTGCTCATTTAATAAAAAGTGCTGATGAGCCAAAGGCAGACAGGAAGTATGAGCAGGGCCACAAGACTAAGAAAATTATGAGTGCAGGAAGAGAAGAACAGAGAGAAACCACAGAGAAGCCAGGAGATGCAGAGGAAAGAAGTTGAAATGCTGCTGAGAAAAGGTACAGAGCCACATGGCTGAACAAGAATCATGGGTTGAGTTAAGATGGAGTTAGCAAGTTATATACCTGGGCCGTAGGTCAATCAGCATAAAATTAATCTAAGCATCTGTGTGACTCTGTGACTCTGTGGGACAGTGTGTCAGAACCTCATACAACAGAAGGCTGATTTTATAGGAGAATTCCCCTGTTCTATCTGATGTCAACCAAGACATTTTTGGCTATCTGTGGGGAGGAAGGAAATAAGCTTGTGTGTATAGTGGGCACTTCATGTACAGTTCCTTATGCTGTCCCAGAGAAAGAGCAGAAGACACTCAGAGTGCATGGGCCACCACTGGCTGCTGGTCTCAGCTCCCTAAGCTGCTGGGTGTCTTCATCTAGATCTACACCATTGCCACCTTCCCTTAAAATCATCCCTTTTTTGGGTCTTGCCTCTTTCTCCTCTTTAGGCATCTTGCTATGGGCCCTTGCTGAAAGCCTTAGTCATTACATTTCTCCTAAATCCCTGATGTTTTCTGCAGGAGAGAAAGCTTCAGATGGACTCAGTAGAGAAACGAACCCAAGTTGTGAGGGAGCTTGTTCAGAGCGAGAGAAGATATGTGCAGATGCTGGGAATTGTGAGGAACGTGTATGCCAGGCCCCTGAGGGCAGCACTCTCCTCAAACAGAGCCATTCTGAGTGCTGCCAACATACACACCATTTTCTCTGATACTCTACGAATCTTAAATCTCAACAGGTAACCCTAAAGATGGATTCTTTAAAATGTGGGAAGAGCACACTTTGTCTCAAATATCCCACTGTGGCCCAGACAGTCTCTATCTTTTTGGGAATCCCATTACCTAGAAGAGAAGAGAGCCTCCTTTGTAGTTGATAGCCACAGCCAGCAGTGGTGGCTTCCAGTGCTACCTCAGCCCCAGGTCACAACATATGCAAGAAAAAGAATGCAATGCCTAGGCATCTGTAACCAATAGACTGCTCTCATAAAAGTCTATGGGAAAGAGCACAATGTCATCTAATTGAATAACAAGAAATGAACAAAAGGATTCATCGGGACTAGGGAAATCTGCTTTTCCATTGTGGGTTTCCTATCTGTATCAAGAGATTGAGAAGAGCAATGGTTTCTACCTGTAGTAGGGCAGGTGAGCCAAATGCTGGGCTTAGTCAATTTCTACAGATCTGAGGGTCCCTCACTTCTCTAGGCTCAGCTTGAACCCAGTGACAAGGGTGATAAAATCTCTTTCAGTTTTCATGGCCTGGAATGGCTAAGAAGGGTCACCTTGGATCTATAGAGTATGTGGGCTGCATGCAAGTTAAAGGCTAAGGCTTGAAGATTTTGAAGGTGTCATTCTCCAGAGGACTGTGAGAATGTCCATGGCTCTGGCTCTCTGAGGGTGAGACATTTAAAAGTGGTTCTATTGTGGGAATCTGGATTCTGACGAGAAATGAATGTAAAAAATGGGATTCTGGACAGCCAACCTCTCCCTTTACTGCCGAGTTTCCCCATCCTGTCAAATTCAGACTTCTTTGTGGTAAAGCACTCAATTAAAATCAAGTCCTACCACAAAACACTAGGCAGAAAAGCCTATACCAATGAATTCACTGCTTATGTTTGGAGAGTCTCACAGGCTCCTGTTTCAAGATACAATCTTCTTGTGTTGTAGAGAATTTCTAGATAACCTACAAGATAGACTGCAGGAGTGGAGCCCAGCTCACTGTGTGGGAGAAGTCTTCATAAAGTTTGGAAGGCAGTTGAACACATATACCAATTTCTTCAACAACTATCCAGTTGTTCTAAAAACGATTGAGAAGGTAAGTGGTTGTGTTACCCCCGTGCTAATACCGTACAACCCCAAAGTCCAAGGAAAATGGGAACGGGTGCTTCTCAGCTGCTCCCTCTCAGGTCTCCTCCCATATTCTTTGAGCTTTTTGATGACAGAGACCTTGACAGAGAGGCCAACACAGTGGTGGACACATAGTAGTGCTTAGGGACTGATAGTTGAGCTGTAGCAATCCTCATATACATTCGCAATTTTCATGCACCCCTGTCAGTTAGGGCTCAGTGACAGGACATTAAACAAGATGGAGCAAGATTGTGAGCCCAGAATGCTCTGCTGCTGCAATGCCAGGGGCAAGAGCATACAAGGTTGGCTCAATGAGTACCTTGACTGTGACTTTTGACCCTGAGGACAACAATTAAAGCAAAGAGTATCATCAGAGACAAACTGGTAGCAAAACTTTCATACTTATGGCAAACACTGATACCCATCTCATTGGTATAGTGAGCGTGTACAGCTTTTTAGTACATTTAGCTGTAGTTGCTATTATTATTATTTCAATACCATCAAATCTTTTTAATCCTTTCAATTGTTCACAGGTATAAATGGACTTATCCCTGGGGCTTGAAATTATCAAATCTTGGCCTCAGACATTAGCAATATTGACATCTTTTAGATTTGTACATATGGAATAGAAGGACATAACTTCATGGGTATACCAGTGGTAATAAAGGAGCTCATTTGAAATGGAATAATTTTGTAATATCACGCTGGAAAACATGACTGACAGAAGCATTAGAAGTAAATATCATTGATAGCCAAACTCTTACAGAAATTAAGTAGGATTTATTGCATGGCAGGTCCTTTATGGGTGGGATTATGTCCCCTCACTGTGGGCTGGGCCTTCTATCCATTTTACAGATGAGAAAGTAACTTGTCAGGGAACCTGACAATGTCATCTACTCAATTTATTCTAGTTCTCATCCAATCTAACCTTATTATAGATTTGTTAGTATTTATCTATATTGATTAAGTTATGGATATGGATAGGTCTGTGGTATAATTAAAATAATAGAGTTAATATATTAGAACACACGAATGGTACTGTTGATACTTAGGTTAGATGAAAATGCTGCCTTCTTGCTTTGATATTCTATAGACTACCACTTGCTGGTGGAACACAAGGCTTTATAGCTATCTGACAGAGCAAAGATTTCCAATGTACTTCTCACCTTTTAGTGCAGAGAAATGACACCAGCATTCAGAGCTTTCTTGAAGAGGCACGATAAGACCATTGTTACCAAAATGCTGAGGTGAGTTTCCAGGTAGAGCACAGCTGGACACTTAATGACAGGTGCTCTGTGACTCTCAGGTAGCAACCAGGGTACCCTATCCTATCCCCTGTATAGCCTGCCAGAACTGCTTCTGTATCCATCCCGGAGATTTGAAGAATATATTCACCTTCTATATGCTCTGAGACTCCATACTCCTGCTGGACACATAGACCGCAGGGACCTGACCACTGCAATTGATCAAATCAAAAAATATAAAGGCTACATAGATCAGGTGGGTTGCTGATACGCATGTGCACCCTTCAAAATGTTTTTGTGCTTTTGTGGTGGTCTTACTTGAAGACCCTGAGATGCTCTTTTCTGTGGTTGTCTCAATCTTTCACCCTTTTTAAGATAAATCCATAGTCCTATTTCACAATCTGGACTTGAAAGGCCTCCATTACAAGCCAAACAATGTGAGACAATGTGTTAGAAAACTGTATGGTCATAGTGCTCCCCACACATGTTTTAGATAGGGTCTTATGTGTCCCAGATTAGCTTGAACTTGATGTGTAGCCAAGAATCACCCTGAGCTTCTGATCCTATTATCTCCCTCATTTCTGGAGTGTTAGAACCCTAGCACTGTGTGGACATTCCCCAATATTCCAAGGTAATACAGTGCTTAAATTTGAGACCAGGGCTCTGTGCATACTGTAAAGCACTGTCTCCTGAGTCACATCCCCAGCACCACTTTTTCTGGTGTGAAAGTACATAAAATTTGGATTTCTGTAGATACCCAAAATGTAAAATCTTTTGCTTCCAAGGCTTTTTGTTTTTAAGATGTCAAATCACTTTACTGGCTCAGTGACCATAGCCCTAATTATTCCCTATATACTGTGTAGGCACATCACACCCTCAAATGATTCTTTTTCTGAACTGTCTCTTTACTTGGCTTTGTTATTAAAACACTGGGTCTAGAAAACTGGTATTTTAATAAAGTACCAAACCCTTTACCAGATGTCACAAAATATTAATAAAAATGTCATGATCTTTGTTTGCATAATATATCCTTGTATTCTAGATAAAGGAAAACATCAAAATGAGAGAGCAGCTGTCCAATGTACAGACAATCATCTTGGGGTGCCCTGTACGTACACTGATGTTTTTGCTGTATCTTACACACGAGTATCACCTTGTCACTGACACAGAGACATACAGATCCTGAGGCAGCTAGATTATTGGGATGCAGTTTACTGCCAAGCACTGCAGGCGTTCATGTAACATATCCCTCTTATCTGCATTAGAAAATGTATAAGTGAGTTGGGCCCTATCCCATGGCTGAGATCTTACAAGGTTGTATGTAGCTCCTTGTTTTGTGGTACTTTGATCATGATACCCTGTGAGCTGAGCATGATGTTCTACACAATCTCTGTCTGACTGTCCTTGGTGCAAGATTCAGTGACATCCACACACTTAACCATCTGTCACTCAGTAAACTCATCTGTTCTCCTTTATCTTCTGACACCCCATCACTCAAGGCGCCTACCACACAGATCTGCTCTCCATTCTCTAATAGTGCAGCTTCGTGCATTGCTCTTTGAAGATATGCCTTTCTTCTCTGAAACTGCCTTCCTTTTGTACTTCACTGGATAAGGGCTATTAGCTCTTTAAAAACTAGGTTGGGGCTGTGGAGATGCTTCAGTGGGTGAGAGCTCTTGTTCCAAAGGCATGAGGGCTTGAGTGCAAGCTTCCAGCACTCACATTAAAAAAAGAGGCATGCTACAGGCAGACAGCTTTACCTCTAGTGTTGTGAGGGAAGGGACATAATTGCTGGGGCTAGCTGGCTGCAAGTTCAGCTCCAGGGTGACTAGGAGATCTTGTCCGAAGGGAATATGGTACAGAGCAATAGAGCAGGTTGTTCTTCTCTGCCCTTCTAGACACACACACATACTACCACGCACACACACACACCAAACACACCACACACACACACTACCACACACTTTTAAAATGAGATCAATTATGATCTTACCTAGGTCCCCTTGGTCTTTGGCTGAAAACTTTTTCCTTGGTGTTCCATATTCCTATGGACACCTGTCATGTAGTCCTTCCTGCACCACTGGGGGCCCCACCATGTATAAGCTTTGACTTGTTTTCTGGTGTCTAACATTCTTTAGGAACTTGGTATAGATGATACATGAAAGAATTAATTAGCTGGAGATACTTTCACTTGGTCAAATTGGAGTAGTTTTGTCATAATTTCCCGTCTTGGTGGACAGTGAAGCGTGCTTGACTGGGCTGTAAAAGTGTGACTCAGAACTCACAGAGCATCAGCTTTGGGTTTCTATTCATACTCAGAAGACCGCCCAATGGCCAGAGAACGCATGGGCCTACTTCTTTTTTCTTTTTTTTTTCTAAGCAAATTAAGATTTATTTATTTTATGTACATTGGTGTTTTGCCATGGATGTCAGGTCCCTGGAACTGAAATTAAAGACAGTTGTGACCTGCCATGTGGATGCTGGGAATTGAACCGGGGTCCTCAGTCAGTGCTCTTAATCACCAAGCCAGCTTTCCAGCCCTAGAAATCTTTATTTCTGTATTTCCTTTCCCCTGTATTATCTTCATTTTTCAAGACAAACAATCTTCATGCATTATCAGGAAACTCTCCCGGTGAAGAGTCAATCATATTTTTAAAGAGTCATTACTTCTAACTTTCCAAATTAATGAGTTACTCTTGAGTTTATCTGCACGGTGGTGGTGAAGCTAGTTTAAAATATTAGTTCAGATTTCAGATGAATATATCTTGTCACATTTAACAAGAACGTATTCCTGTGTGCACAGGATTCATTTTCTTTGGCATGATTTCCTGCTCATCTTCAAGGGTAGCCAGCCCTCACAAAGTAAAAGGAGTCAGCAACTTAAATAAACATACACACCTTTAGTTGGTGGCATAAAAGACCAAAGGCATCAAAGAATCCTCCTGCAGCAGCGGGGAGGCTGCAAAGCTCAATTAGTTCACGGACTGAGGACACTGCTTTTTATAAGTGCTTTTCCCCCTGGGAACTTTTCTGAGTCTCCCTCTCTGCTCTCCAGAAGCTCACAAGTCCTAACCAGGTTTTATCTATTTTTTCCTCCTTTTTTTTTTCTTTTCATTTTTTCCCTTGTGACAACAAAAGAAGTTGTCGGGGAAGGGATGCTTGGTATCTTTCTCCGAGCGCTTTCTATTTTCGTAAGTTTTACTGTTCTCCAACTGCTCCTGATTGCCTCCAAAATCCCAGAACGGTTAGGACCCCGCTAAACTCCACCCCCATCCCACCCCCAAACAAACAAACCCGACCTAAACAGAATTTCTCTCTGGATTCCTGACTACTGTTGATTCCCCACATCCCATTCCCTAAAAACCTATCTTCAGACCTCAAGTTAAAAATCTCTGTTTGGAACTAACTAAAAGGCAAAAGCCTAAGAATTTTCCAGGAGCGAAGAGACCCCTTCAATCTCTCAAAGGTCATGTCATTGGGAGTTCTTGAGGCCAGTAGACCTTATGCTGGAGTTGCTGGCTCCCTGCTAGCCATGGCTACGTTCAAAGGAAAAGTTAACTTTCTTTTCCCCTTGAGTTTAGGCAAACCCGCCCTGCAGGTGCTGCACCTTGGCTTGCAGGGAGCTCAAAAAACTAAGAACAGCTAATAAGATCAGTGTTTGCAGAGAGTCTGGGTACCACCGCCTACTTCTTAATGTTACTAATTCATGTGCCTCTTTTTTTGACAGTTCCTCTTACCCCCTCCCTAACTTTGTTTTTTGACACTAAAAACAAAAAAGTACATACAAAGAAAATATCTCAATAGTTTTAAAAACTGACAGCCTCAAATATTATTTTCATTGTCACTTTGGCTTGCTAAAGGATTCTTGTATTATTTAGTAAGACAAGATGGACGTTTCTACAACTGCACTAAGTTCTAGACAATATCTACATGCTCTGGGGTGTATAACAGTTCTGCACTAGTGAGATTTCCAATAACCCTACTCTGTTTTTTATAGACTCTATCAGAAGTAAACAGATACCTGATTAGGATCCAAGATGTAGTTGAACTTCACTGCTGTGATGAGAAAATGGATTTCTCTTTAAGGTGAGCAGCTCTTAGCTGAGGCTGTGAATGCCTTGAAAGCAGTAACTATCTTGCTCATTGCTTGCCCTTGGCATTCACTACCTTCCTTGACCTTGTGTGCAGTCAAGAGAACCTGTATTGAATCAAAGTTACACACATATGCCTGTAGGGGATGTACTATACTTTATCATTTTGTTTGCATTCCAGATGACTCCTTGGTAGAATGAGAAAACAGTGTCTGCCAAAGACTATACATTCCATAGATTTGTCCAGGTTGGTCAGTTTCCTAATGAGATCAGATTCATGAATGGGGGGAGCTCACACTAACATTCCACTAAAATGCTAGTGGATCATTTATTATCCTTAGATAGCAGTTAACACTAAAAATGACTTTACCATATTTACTTTGCATAAAGCTTAGAGGTGTGTAGGAACAGATGGAAAGATGGCCATAAATTAGTCTTCCGGCTGCTCTTCAAGAATGGACTAGTTTTTCTGTGAAGATCCAAAGAGTAAATATTTAGAATTTGCTGGCCAGATGAGGTCCACTGCAATGGCCTTTTTTGTTGTAGCACAGAGACAGCCACACAACAGTACCCTAGTCATCATATAATTATGACTATAAATCTACTATTATATAAATAAACAGCTGTGACTATGTGCCAATAAAAATTTATTCACAAAACAGGTGACAGACCATAGTTTCCTGATCTCTGCTTTAGGAAATGGGCCAATGTTTTCAGTATGGAGGACAAAGGTGAATTACTTTAACATATAGCAAACTAATGAAAGGAAGCTCTTTTATTTCAATGATTATCTCAGCAACCATCTAAAAGTTCTAGGGCAGTGGGGCTGATAGGTCACCGATATTACCTCCATCCCTACTGGGTAAATCTTGAGTGAAAATCAAAGGCCAGAACTGACTTTGGGAGGAAAGAACTAACCCCTGCAGCTTTGCTTCTGTGGATCCAGGCACACTTCCTCTTCCCCAAGGTAAATCAATGTAAACAAAAAGAGAAAAATCCAAATCACAACCATGTCTTTTGTCTCACTGAATTAGCATTTTTGGTTCTCTTTGGCATTGTTGTCGGCTGGTAGCAATGGATAAAAGCTTTAGTAGTGGAGAGAAGCTGCCTTCTGACCCCATACATTTAAAAAAGCTAGCCTTGGTAGGGGCATGCAAGCTGACCCAGGCTGGGTTATACTATCTTTATATATTGCTTCTTGAACAGTCTTTATTTCTTCAACATGTTTGCTTAATTTTAGTTTGAGAAATTGTCCATTATGTTTAAAGAAAAATTTTGCCAGCTATGGAATTTTAGAAGTTCCTGAGATTTTCTTTCTTTTAGTATTTTTACATCATTCTCTTTCTGATGTGAGATGTCTTTCTGTATGCTGTAAATATCACTGATAAATAAATAAATAAATAAACTTTTTCAACCTATAACAAAGCATCTTAGAAGTAGATGGGAAATCCAAGCATAAATTAAAAAAAAAACAAAACCAAAAAACCAAAAAAACCTGAATCAGATGAAAAACAATCTAGCTGCCTAAAAAACAAGATATAAACAAATAAATAAACCACAGGCCACATAACAAGACAAACTAATAAAAATGAGTTAAAATAAAATACAAAAACTAACTAACAATATGCCTGAGCCATAGGCCAAACAACATATAATTAATATAAATGTCTAAGTTATTTTTGAGAGGCTAAAAAACAAAAGGCAAATCCAAACTTTAAGACTAGGCCAAGCCAAAAACTAATATTAAAAATGGTGCCCAATGTGGGGCACATACACCCATATAAAGGCTAAAAAACCCTTTTAAAAAGTTCTGAAACACAAAAACAAACCAAAAACAGCTTCTGAGTTATGTCTCTCAAATAAGTCATAATACAAAGATGATGTGATGTACAGGCTTAAGTTACAAAATGACAGATTAAAGGCAAACAGCTTAAGCTACAACAAGGCAAGTTCCCAAAATCTAACAAAAGCCTAAATATAAACACAAGATATACAGATCTAAGTTACTACTCTTATAGACAAAAAACCCCCAAACCAACCAACAAACCAACAAACCCCTAAATCAAAGACAACCTCTTAATAGCAACATTTTCTTAGATCAGCTCTGTTTGCTGATAGCAAACAGATGTGCAGCCCTTAAAAAAAAAAAAAATACAAAACCAACTTCCTGACTCAGCCTTAGTGACAAAGGCTCTTTAAGAGACCCTGCTGTCAAATACTTAAATAAAGTTCATAGACAACAGACAATAGTGCTCTAGTTAGTAACAATATGGACCCTAAAAATCCCAACAATAAAGAAATAAATAACCCCACAATATTTAATACTACTTCCCCAAATTATAAGAGTATAAATGACTCTAATACCTCTGCTATGTTAAAAAGCCAAACAAAACCAGTCAACAGTCAAAGCAGTTCTTTACAAGCTAACATTTTAAAAGCTCTCCTAGTTAAAAATAATTAAAAACACGCAATAAAACAGATTTAAATAAAAAACTCTAAATAAATTACAATATATAAAATATATATAAACTTCAAAAAATAAATTAAAAAGTCCTTAAAAATAAAATGTAAGCCACAAAATAAAAAAATTAACAAAAAGTCTAAAATCATGTCTATTATTGTTTTCTTTTAATTTTTTAACTATCAATAAACTACAAAAACATTTAATTATAAAGGCTACTACTAGTTAAACAAACATATTTTAAAAATATATTGACTTTAAGCCTAAAAATATATTACTAAAAAATTCTTTTATTTCCACAAAAATAAAAACCTATGAATTACTTCCAAAATGATATAATCAAAAAGATCCCCTAAAAAAACTCTAATAAAAAAAGATGACCACATCAACTTCAAGGCTGCCAACTAAGATAATGCAGCTTTAAGAGCCCTATAAGATTGCCAATGCCACTCAATCAACAAAAAATAAAAAACTATGCTCGAATTCCAAAAATATTGTTTATAAATGTTTACTTTCATTATAAATATTCATAGTCAATTTCTTTCTAAAAAATGTATAAAAATAATTTAAAAATAAATTATTCAATTTACTTTAATCCAGGGCTGGAGAGATGGCTCAGAGGTTAAGAGCACTGACTGTTCTTCTAGAGGTCCTGAGTTCAATTCCCAGCAACCACATAGTGGCTCAGAACCATCTATAATGAGAACTGGTCCCCTCTTCTGTACATTGTATACATAATAAATATTAAAAAAATAAATTTACTTTAATTCAAAAAACCTCTAGTAATCTCAAAATATTTTACAATATAAATTTTAGTTTATTAATATAAATTTAAAGTCAATTTTATTATACTATATATATTTCTACTCTTATTTAAAATAATATATTTATGTAACTCATTTAAAATTATAATGTATAATTTAAAAATACAAGCTATTATAACCAAACTTATAGTCATGTTAAATTTTACATATAAAATACATACATACGTATGTATGTATATATGCCTTATTATATTTGTTAGTAGAGGAAGATGTGGGACTCAGGCATTATTGAGGGAGACCTAGAGGCACAGCTTTGGGGTCTCAGGGCCCTGAATAGGGCGTGGCTAGCCCCCATTGAGAGCGCTGCTGCTCATTAACCTTCCTTCCTGTTTGTTCCTGCATTCTCAGAGAAAGGATTGGAACTGTCACTGCATGGGACATTTCAGCTCTCCAAAAATTGCCTTAAGGTTCAATTTTATATCAGTGAGTGCTTATATAAATCCCTTAATAAATATTAATCCTTTATATAATCAATTGCCAATAAATACTTCCTACAATATCTTTCTGCTTGGTCAGTTTAGAAGAGAAGCCCAATGCAGTTCTTATCATTTTTGTTGTTCTTTCTAGTTGTTTGTCTTTGAGTTTCTCTACGCTTAGGCTTCAGTGTAGAGATTTATTTTGTTTGTGGAGCTTTCTGAACTATGGTTTGCTTGTGTCTCTTTGGGGAGATATGCACATGAGTCTGGATGTACAGAGGTCAGATAAGGGTGTTAGATCCCCTGAAGTTGGAATCACAGGCAGTAATGAGCCATGATGTAGGTGCTGGGAATTGAACTTATTCATGTCTTCTGGAAGAACAGCAGACAACCACTGAGACATCTTTTCATCCTCAAAGCAATTTGAGTATTTCTCCTGTTCTTTTTCCTCTTCTTTATCTGGTATTCCCATGACACGTATGTTGTGTTGTTTTCAAATTGCCTTTATGTTTAGATACCTGTCTCTCCAACTCATCTGTTCCTGTTTCTCAGTTTAACATTTCCCCTCACACATCTTCCAGTTTACCATTCCTAACTCAGCGGCAGCCTCCCCATTAGCCCACCAATGGGATTCTTCGTTACAATTCATGTTATGTTTTGCCAGGTCCTTTGACTTTGCAAGAGTTTCTATTACTTGGTTTTCTTCTAATTTGTCCATATTTTTCTATTAGATTTCTTAACGTATTTCTTTTAAAAAAACACTTTTTTATTTTATTTAATTATTTGCCTTGGTGTTTGCCTGGAACTGGAACTACAGACAGTTGTGAGCTGCCATGTGGGTGCTGGGAATCGAACTCGGGTCCTCTGGAAGAGCAGACAGTGCTCTCAACCGCTGAGCCATCTCTCCAGCCCCTCTTAACGTATTTCTTAACATGGCTAAATTTCTAATTTGAACGTTTCAAAATCTCTGCCACATCCTAGTCTGCTTCCGATGCTTGCCCCTCTCTTCACCGTGCTTTTTGTCTCTCAACATGCTTCAAAACTCTTCCTGTAATTAAAAATTTTAAATTCATTTTACATACCAATCACAGGTGCTCCTCTCATCCCTCCTCCCACCCCCATCCCCTTCTTCTAAAGGGTAAGGGGTCCCGTAGGGAGTCAGCAAAGCCTGCTACATTCAGTTGAGGCAGGATCAAGCCCCTCCTCTGCTGCATTAAGGCTGTGCAAAGCTTCCCTCCATTGGTAATGGGCTCCAAAGAGCCAGCTCAGGAACCAGGCTCATGATCCTGATTCCACTACCAGGGGCTTCTCAAACACACCAAGCTACTGTCTCTTGTATGCAAAGGGCCTAGTCTGATCTCATGCAAAACCTCCAAACTTATTGAAAGCTAGAAAAACAAACTAACAAAAACAAAACAACCCCCCCCCCCCAAAAAAATAGGCCTTTTTTGGTGTGAGGTCCCCTGCTCCTGCCTGGATTCTCCCAAGGAATTACATGTAAGTGAGATGTGGCTGCTTTGGGGGTTAGAGTGAATAAAGAGTTCCCTTTTCCCAGGTTGCTACAAGAACCCCTGCAGGCAGGCTTTTGTATGATCTGGTTAAGAACTCTAGGGTTGGGGGCTGGAGAGATGGCTCTGAGTTTACGAACACTGATTGTTCTTACAAAGGTCCTGAGCTCAATTCCCAGCAGCCACATGGTAGCTCATAACCATCTATGATGAGCTCTGGTACCCTCTTATGTACACTGTATACATAACAAAATGATACATATATATATAAAAGAACTCTGGGGTCAAATTTAGAATGACCAAGCCTGCTCACTCTCCCAGAAGAGTCTCCTCAGCTCAGTGGGAGAGGCTGGGAGGTTTCTGGAGTGGGAGTGCAGACCACTGTCTGTAATACTGGCTGCACCATTATCACAGATGAACTTCCTTGAATTGCTCATTTAGAGGAATTGATGAAGCTTACGGTGCCTTTGTCAAGGGACTTGTTAAAGCGCCAAAGGTTGAACTTAGGAAACAGCTTCTGCAAAGCCTTTGTAGATGCCAGTCAGATACACATGTGTTTTACCTTTTCCTCCACTGTCCTTGAGTGACCACACGGAATTAGTGTGCAGCTTACACAAGACTCCTGCAGCTCTCAACCTTGTCCATTTTAAAGGGGAAAGCCAAACATTTACTCCTGAAGCCCAGTACCAGCTTCAATGGCATTTCTACATAGCACCCTGAAAGCTATCTTCCTATTATAAAGCCATTTTTTTTAACATTTTAAAATATAAAAATTTTAAACACTTTTTTCTAAACTTAAATGTAGAAAAATAACTGTTCTTATCAGTTACATGGCAAAACCTTTCCTCATCCCCTGGGAATCAATATGGTAATTCTTTTCCTACATGTGGCTGATCACCCTTTTTGGTTTTCTCTCCTTTCTTCCTATTTTTGCCCCATCCTTCTGAGAGTAACCCATCAACTTGATCTAAAGCTGTTTCGCCCTTCAACATTTAGGTAAATGTGAAGCAACCCATTCACAGCAGCAAACATCATAACCAAAGACAGAAGGAAGTGTGGACACGCCGTTGATGGCCACTGTGTTTCTATTTACTGCACACTCAAGCATCTAACATGAGCCTAAAGTATTCTCTACCTGAAATTTCCTAACTCTGATCCAGTCTTTGGTTCAGCTCTTAGGCATAGATATAACTAAAATGATTTAAATGTCTTCCTCCTCAAAGCCTGGATGGAACTGTGAAACCAGCGTCACCAGGAGCTGGCTAGAAATGCATAGACCTGGGAGGCAGAAAGTCCAATATGACAAAATCCTGGTAACTAGGTCAGCATACATATATAACATCAGTCATTACAAAGAGAATTATAAAAAACTACACCAAGTGTTGTGCACAACATAGAACTCTTCTACAAAAATAAACCATTTGACAAATTGCTTCTCACTGCAAACCCTGATTCTTATGTACAGAATGATATGCAGAGCATCCAACAATTTGGCTCCAAAGCAAAAATCAGAGGGTCATATATGTGGTCCAAAGCACATAAAAGTTTGCTCTTTGCCTATAGCTGACCATTTTTAGCAATGTCAATGAAAACAAAGAACTATCTACATTTTGCTACTCATACAGATAAAGCTATTGAGCTACCTCCCTTTCAATTTCCCTCCAAATAGAATAAGATTCATTTCTAATTAATAGGTAAGTGCTTCTTCCCCAGGTCTCTACTTAAAGACACCTCCAGTCACACCATTCTCCTGTATATCCCTGCCTGACATGCTACCATTAGCTGAAGCAGAGCAAAACCATAAGATCCTCAGGACACCCAAATATATACAGCACAAAACACCAAACCTGACAAAAGCTATAAAAATAGCCATGATAGAATTTATTTAATAAAGGAGAAAAGAAACATTCAGTGTTCATTTTAAGAAATTGGATTTATTCCTTTATGTGTGCCTGCATTATATGCACTGTGTGTGTGCTTGGTGCCCGTGGAGGTCAGAAGGTGGCATCAGGTACCCTAGAACTGGAGTTACAATGGCTGGGAACCATCATTTGGTTGCTGGGAATTGAACCCCAGTCCTTTGCAACAGCAATAAGTGCTCCTAACCCGAGTCATCTTTCAAGCTCACTGTTCATATTTTGCACATTATAAAATACTTGACTAATGGATGAGATCAAATAGCTCTATGGTATCTCTATGGTCTACATTAGTGGTCGGAGAAATGCAGAATCACTTTACCAAGGATTCCATAAATTACACAAAGGGTCTGCAGTGGAGTAAAGTCTTAATCACAAGCGTATCAATTTAAAGACCATTAATTGTTGAAGAGGTGCGTACCCATGGAAACTGCTCCACTCTCCATTCTTACCAGGTTCTATGAACAGACTCGAGACCTCAGCCTCTTCCTCTTCAATGATGCACTGCTTATTACCAGTCGGGGTACTTCTCATACTCCATTTGAAAGGACTTCTAAAACAACCTACCAGTTCATTGCATCAGTAGCCCTTCCCAGGATGCTCATAGAAGACATTCCAGATTCCAAATGTATGTATCTTCTTTCATGAGAAAAGCTACCTCATTCCAATTTCATTAACTATAAAAAATCCAAAAGACTGGAACAATTTACCAGTTTGTAAATAATTACCAACACAAAGGCTTCATTTACTTGCCTCTGAAGAAACAAACATTGGCATTACCAGACAAATACTTCAGACAACAGAAAAACAACTTTTAGCTAAAGAGGTAGGCAAGCGCCACATCATCCTGAGGGGGTTCTATGAGACTGTCTTACACGTTCTGAAGATGCTATAGGTATGAGCCACTATGTCAGGTATACATCTGTTTGTCTGTCTGTCCATCCATCCATCCATCCATCCATCCATCCATCCATCCATCCATCCCTGGCAGTACTGGAGATAGACTGTAGAGTTTCGTACATGCTAAAGCAAGTGCACCACTGAGGTACAGGCCCAGCCCTCTATCATTTTTCCTAGGAGTAAGTAGTTATTCTAGACTTGACTGTCCTTTCCTTCCTTAAACTGGCATTTGGCTAGTTCCTCGAAAAAGAGCCAACATTTGCAAAGTGTGCTTAGTAATTAAACACTGGTTTACAACTCCAATAGAAATAACACGTCATAACAACACAACTTAAACCAGTGTGCTCATTGTTAACATTCCTTCCATACTGTAACTTCTCTGCTTCTCAAACTTCATAGAATCTGCCTCTCTCCTGCATTTCTGTTAGGGCAGGTAGCTGGAATGTAACATTTGCACTGCAGTACTTTTCCTGTGTGTAGACAGGACCTTGGTTAAGTTTTTGACTTACGAGTCTCACTCCCCCTTTAACCACCAAGTATGGTTGGTCTGGTTCTTTTCTATAGTTCCCTCCCACAGCAATCATCAGCTGTGCTTAAACAAGGACATGGGCACTCAGCTAAGACCACAGTTGGCTGTGTCAGTCATACCAACGTGATTCCAGTTCTTTCTATAAGGACTGAAAAAAGGAATTAAAATTGGGCTTCATATCTATCATCTGGCCTTTAAAAATTTTTTTTAAACTTAACTTTATTTGATGTGCATTGGTATTTTGCCATGGGTGTTGGGTCTCTTAGAACTGGAGCTAGTAGTGACAGTTGTGAGCTGTCGTGTGGGTGCTGGGAACTGAAACCAGGTCCTTGGGAAGAGTAATCAGTGCTCTTAGCCATAGAGTCATCTCTCCAGCTCCCTATCACCTGGCCTTTAAAATAACTGACAAACAACTACAAAGATAGAATTTTTGATAATGTTTCAATCTCATTTAGAAGACAACCTTCTAAACTATATTTGTACTCACTTTGAATCCTATATTTTAGGCTTTAAAAATTCTAATATTAGCTAGTCAAGTCTTGAACTCAAAACATTTTTGATTATTTCCTGCAAAGATTAAGCATTATTGTAGCTCCAGTGCAGTACTGCTTGGCCATGAAGAAAACCTTGCTATATGTGAGACCATTGATGAACATAAAGGACATTATGTTTAAGTAAAATAAACTAAGCAGAAAAAAAAAAATGTTCTTGAATCAGGCAATGGTGACAGTTTGTAACTATAGATATTGTCAAAATCAGTAAGTGGCATACTGTCAATAGATTACAAAAAAATAATGTATCTCCAATGTTTTCACAGATGTCAAGAATGCATTCATTCTTCAAGGTCCAAAACGTGAATGGATCTGTGCTACGGAGGTGGCTGATGATAAATTCCTTTGGTTGTCTGTGCTCCAAACGGCAATCAGAAGCAGTATGAAGTAAGACTTGGAAAGTCATATGACATGTTTTTCTGCTTCAGAACATCTAGTAAGAAGCTCCCAGCTATCAGTCGTGGATGGTGAGGAGCTGGGAGAGTAAGGACTGCCTGGGAGGGGCCTTCCAACTCTGAAAATGTATCATCAAGCTATGTGGGGGAACAAGTGTAAAATTTTGAAACCCAGCTTCTGGTAGCTACTGCTCATGGACATTATTAAAGACAATCTGACATGACGAGGAATGAGAAAAAATGTGATTTTAAAAAATGAACAATGAAAAATCAGAATAAACAATGTTTCCTTCATGAGCATTCTAGAAAAATACTTCAATTTGTGATTCACCAATCAATATCAAGTTTTTCATGAAGCAATGAATGATTTTAAGGGTATGTCTGAGAAATATAAATGGCAGCTTTCTCAAGCACTTTTCAAATAAGGTGAATGTGCTCCTTTAAAAAACATTAGAATATGCCATTTGAAAGTACTAAAAAGTGTGGTGGGTTGTTTGTTTTCTATAATTCTGACTTTTTGCTTTAAGACAAAATTCTTAGATCTTCCAAATAACCTTAAATTTTTTTAAAAAAACAAATCCAGTAGTGGGAAAATCCAATTTTTAAGTAACAAAAATTAATTAACGGGACTGGAAATATAGCACATTGGTTAAGAGCACTGCCTTAACCAGAGGGCCCAGATTCCCAGAACCCACATGGCAGATTATAACTTGTAACTCCAGTTCTAGGGAAACTGATATTCTCTTTGGCCTTCATGGGTACCAGGTATGACCACAGTGTACAGAGATACATGCAGACAAAACAACCGCCAATAAAAATTAAAATGATCTGTAAAAATTAATGGAAATTGTTGCACTTCACACTCAGGGCCCAGAGACTCCTGCACTGGAACGGGCTTTAATGCTTCTTCCCTAAGGCTAGCTTTTAAGGTATCGAGGAGATGCCATGTAAGCTTCCCAAGGAGGGAAGCAATCAGAAGTCGTATCATGATGTCTATGAAATACAATGACCAGCATGGCATGACAACCCTAAGAGTGCATCTGTGGCACATACACCTGGGACACCAATAGCTCTCTAATTGGAATTAGATCTTCTCAACAAGGAGGGAATCATGCCCGGTACTTGAAACTCAGCCATCTACTTAGGGCTAGTGAATCATGGATCTTGGAGCAGAATCTACAACCACCACTTTACTAAAGCAGCATAATCCCCAACTACAGTCTAAATATTTGTCCTTATAGTCATAGATAAGTGTGGTCCTCATGCCTCAATAAGGAAAACTTTCTTTGCAACAGACAGAATCATTGCAGAAAACCACAACCAATCAAATAGCAGATTTATGAAAACCCAGTCCAAATGGATTCAACTATAAAACACTCCAGAACGTAAGGCTCAGGGCACATTGTGGAAGGCAAGGGGTGGGGTGGGAGTGAAGGAACTATAAGAGCCAGAGAATCAGGGAATTTTCTGCAAGACTTTGTCTCCTAATAATGTCAGAAACTACACTCATAAAGTCTCACCAACATGAGCCGAACAAGGACAGCTACCATAGAAATGCCAACATGAATGGATAAAGATCATCAGGCCTCAGCCCAACACAAAGAACTATAAACAACCAAGGGTGCTGAGACTGGGAGAAGACAGTCTTCCTGGGGAAGATAATGATGACTGGATATCCAATACCAACTGGTCTGCCCTGAAAACATGCATACAAATAATATAGACTGAGCAGACTGTATGCATGAAGATATGATTGTATATACATATATGCATACATAAATGAAAAAAGAAGTTATGAATTTGAAAGAGCAAGGAGGGGTTTACAGGCAAGTTTGGAGGAAGAAAAGGGGAAAATGATATAATTATATCATAATCTCAAAAGCTAAAAGAAGTAGCCAGAGATAGTGGTACACGCCTTTAATCCCAACACTTCAGAGCCAGAGGCAGAAAGATCTCTGTGAGTTTGAGGCCAGCCTGGTCTACAAAGAGTTCCAGGACATCCAGGGCTACAGAGACCCTGTGTTAAAAATAAATAAGCAAGTAAGTAAAAAAATAAAACAATAACAAAATCTAGGGGAAAAAGACACCTATAATGAAACTTAGCTGAGTAAAAATGAATTCTTTTTGCATAGATGAGTGGTGAAAGCTATATGCATTAACTGGGATTATTTGTTGTTCTACTTTTTGTTTTATAATGTGTTATAGTAATTATATCTATTGGTACAGTATAATTATAATACTTAAATATATTTCAATATTAAAACTATAATTTCTAAATCTTAATTCTGGCTAAAATATATAGAAATTAAATACTGTACTTTCTTATTAGTGTAAAAATTATACTTCTCAGCCAGGTGGTGGTGGTGCATACCTTTAATCCCAGCACATGTGAGGCAAAGGCAGGCGGATCTCTGTGAGTTTGAGGTCAGGTTGGTCTACAGAGTGAGTTCTAGGACAGCCACAGCTGTTATACAGAAAAACTCTCTTGAAAAAACAACAAACATGCAAATAAATAAATCAAGCTTCTGATTCTGTTATGATGGCTTAGAGGATAGCCTTGGGTATCACTCTTCAGGCATCTTCTACATTTTACTGTAAAAGACTGAGTTTTTCACTGGCCTTAGAAACCGAGGGACCTGTCTATCTAGCCTCCTCATACTGCAATTACAATGCCTGGCTTTAAAAAAATTCAAACAAACAAAGGAACTGGGCTCTGTGAATTAAACTCAGGTCCTTTTCCTTCCAAGATATGCATTCACCAACTGAAGTAGGACCCTGCACTGAACTGTTTTGAGCAAGCTTAGCATTTAGGTCATACAAAAAGCAGTAATGTTTCCAATGGCTTTCCCCACTCCTTATATAATGGCTTTGTCCTGTCCCTTCACCTTAAAGGGACAATGAAGAAAGGCCTGTCTTCATAGCTAGTAAGCTTACATCACTCCTGTTGAATTACACACACACAATAGTAAGTCATGGGTAAGACTGGTCAGGAAAAACATAAACCCTGACCTTGAGTTAGCAAGTGAAACAAGTTTATAGTACTCCGTGATTCCTGAAGAATGCTAAGGCCCTGAGGAAGAAAAAAGGGAAGGAGCTTTCCAAAAACACACCAGGTTCACCTGAAAACCTTTTACAGAATAGAGATTCTGTAGATAGAGAGATGCTGACAGTTTGATATTGTTTTCCTTTTGCAAACATTTCTGAGTTTGTGCCTGATGAGAAGCCCATTCGTAAGTCCAATCACAGTGCGGTTTGGCCAGTATTACTGCTATCTGATATTATGATACAGGAAGGGTGAGGCATGCCAACAAACACAATGTATCCTCCAGAAAAAGTCCTCCTGACCCTTTTATTGTTGAAATTAAAAAATAAAAGATACTTAAATACAATGGTGAACATATAGGGCAAAACAGAATCATAAAATTTAATTCAATTAAGCAGTGAGCTGAATGTTAGGGTTTCCAAATAGGCTCTGAACCCAAAACTGCTTAAAAATGGGCATGTTCACAGTTCACGGCAATTGGCTTATAGGTGAGAGAATGGTCGGAGTTGTTCCAGTTGAACTTCCAGGGAAATTCTCTCCTCAAGAACATCCTGGAAAAGACACAAAGTCCAAGTTATTTTGGAAGTAGCAGAAATCTGACACTAGTGCTGCTTCATGTTAACAACTGTTGTATTTGTCAAGAGAAAGAGACAATGACCCTATATTAAAGCTGGTTCACTTTAGAAGGCAATTTGTACATTCCTAATAGGAAAACACAATCCTACTAATTCAAAATCATTTCTGGTGACAGACCAGGTAATAAAGTACTTGTAGGTTAATTGTTAGAAAAGCTCGTGAATGTAGCAGGTGGGTATTACTGCACAAATTTTGAACGAAGCCTTAACTGTGTATGAATTTGTTACCATGAATTTGTTACTTTGGTGATAAGAACTAATTCCAGATCTTACTGTGAATCTCAGTTTTATAAAGAAAATATTTACGCCACAACATGCATGTAGAGGTTGGACAGTTCTCTCCTTCCAGCATGGTCCCAGCAGAAGAACAAGGACGACCAGGCTTGGAGGACAAGTGCTTTCACTCACTGAACCACCTCACTGGCCCATGAGACGTGACTTTGACTTAAATCTCCCCTTCTTTTTCTCCACTCTGTCTTCATTAGGCTGGTTTAAGTTCCTATTAATGAATCTGAGTTATCTTCGATCAAAGGATAAACTGGTAACAGCTCAACTGCCTACACATTACATAGAGCACAGAGCCATCTATGGACCCCAGGAGGTACTCAAGTCCATCTTTCTCTCCAAGTCCCTTCACGGACATTAACGATGTTATAGGAATAGTGATGCTTACATATGCAGGATAAGACAATATGCACCAGAATTGTGTTTAAAAAATTCCTTTTAGTATTAAGAGTCAACGGCTTGCACATTTTAGCTACACACTTTTCTTCTTTGAGAAAGTTTCATAGATAAGAAATATTGGATCGGTTCCAACTGCCCCAAACTGAGATGGGTTGCATTCATGGAACCTAAGGTTCAGAAAGGACCTCACCTTTAATTGCTGTTGCAATTCACTATTCAATCTGGCCAGAACGGTGTTGGTTTCCTTATTGCGTCTAATCGATGCCTGGATAGCCTTTTTATCTTTCCCCACAGATCTGAGAAGACACAGGAGCAAAGACCCCATTTGTTTCCTCTTTAACCCTTTACTCTCACTGACTTCCAAGCAGAGAAGAAACAACTTCTCTCTTCTTAGCAAAGCTCAACTTCATTTGCTGTTCCAATGATAACTGAGAATATATAAGCTACAGAAGCCCAAGACCATAGCTGTTAGTTTAATTACTATAATTATTCTGTTGAATTCATGGAATGAAATAGTCTGGACCAAGTACTTTTAGATTTTTTTCTACAAACAGCCAGGCTATAACTGTTTTGACTTTGTGAGCCATACTGTTCTGCGATATATCTTTGTTTCTTTCTCTTTTCTTAGAAATGTAAAAGCTGGGTCAGGAGATGGCTATGATGAGCCCAGTCTACTCCATGGAACCCATGTAGAAAAGGATCCAACTCCCCACAGTTGTCCTCTACTGCCATATGCATGCATGCATGGCACCATGTGAAGGTCAGAGGGCAGCTTGTGGACGCTGCTGCTCTCCTCCTCCCATGTGGGTCCAGGGTCTGAACTGCCACATGGCAAGCACTTTTACCCGTAGCCCCTCCACTGGCCCAAGAAAGCTTTGTAAGAACTTCTGCATAACCAAAGAACGGATCTACTTCTCTCTGTCTGTGTTTCTAATTGTGCTTTGTTATCAGTAATGAAATGTACTGGAGAATAAGTGGATGACCTGGGAATAGAAGGCTGTGATGCAAGGGCAGCCGCTAAGACACCTGTCTTCTGTGTGTGCTCATCCACATCCGGCCGTAACTCATCTTCTGACTTTAGTCTTCTTCGCACAGGTTTAGGTGGAGGAGCCAGAGGTGTTGTGCCTTTGCTCTGAACGACAAGAGAAATGAGCATTCTTAGTGACATTTATGCTTAATTAGCATTTTACTTAACACCAATTGCCTTTTTAAAGCCTACTTGCTGTTAAAAAAGGAGGTTACTTGTCTTATTTTAAAACAATTTATGTATCTGTGGCAACAGTTAAGAAAAAACAGGAACAAATGCTTACCAACATGCATCCCAGGCTGCAGCTTGTGACCCTCTTGCCCAGGCCTCCCTGCTGCTGAACTAAAGATGTGCATGGATTGTACCAGGCTTAGCTAGCATTATTTCTAACAAGCATCTTGGCAGACCCTTATATACACAAAACCATTCACATTATAAAAAGACTTTTCATACCACATTGGCAGGAACACTAGCAGCTGTCTTTTCTTCGATTTTACCATCTGTCTGGGCAACCCGAAGAGTGCTTGAGGGGTCAGAAGCTTTTTCAGCCTAGAGATGAATATAGTAACTCATTACTATATAATCATACGCAGCAAAGCACAGAGCAGGTAACAACGTAAGATATTAGGAGCTGTTCATACTGACAGAAAAGCTGAAGTGAGGATGAGAGAAACTGAGCAAACCTGGCCAGATGACATGCTCCAGCACTGAAGATGGAAAACGGGACCTGAGAGCAGAGACGCAGCCATGGCACTGACAGTGCTGGCTGTGGTGAAGCTCTTGAGTCTGGAGGGTGACATGTCCACCCAAGCAAATGAACATCTACCTCTGCCCCCATTCCACCACCACCACCTTCCTAGGCACAGTCTACTCCCCGATGGACCGTGAGCTAAGTGGACTGCCAATAAGAGTGTCCCTGTGGGTCAGACCCATGACATCTTTAGGTTATACCAGTCAAATTATTGTGGTTGTTGCATCTGTTAGAGATGCAACTCTTAGAGCAATCAGAATGGAGATGTCAGTACTACCTTCTCCTTCCAACTCCACATATATATTCTCAATGATTTAAATTAGAAATTTATACAGACAATGCCACCAGACTCCTGACCACTAAAACTGTAGTTTCCTAACAGTCTACAAAGACTAAGTTTTGGCATGGAGGTGTTTTTGAGTATGTGTTGCTGAAGTGTGTAGTTATGGTAAAATAGCTTCTTATCCCATGGAAGTCTTCATTAATTTATACAACCAGATGTTTAACATTAATTGCCCAGAGCAGCATTAACCAGGACCAGGTGTATGTGTGTTTCACACTGCACCTTTCCCCTGGCCCTGATCCTCAAATCTTCCTAAATATCATACCGCAACCATCAGACATTAGTGACCAATAATGTGGCTAAGAAGCAACGATCCAGGGAAAATATATCCTCCAAAAGAGGCAGCAGCAGGCGTTTCACTCACTTAGGCCGGCCTCTGCTAATTTAATCTGCTTTCTCAAGAGTCCTCTTTATAGCATATGGGAAGAAACTGTCACAAATAAAAACTCACTGGCAAGACCTCAGGATGTGTCTCGGCTTCATTGTCTTGTTCTTCAGTTACGTTTGATGCAGCAAATACTTCAAATTGGCTAAAATCTGCAAAATTTGGTTGTTCTGGTATCTGCTGAGGTGAGGTACTAGTGTGAGTTATTAGGCCATCAGCATCCACTGGGCGATGCACTGAGGGACCAGGTGCCTGAACAATGGTTTAGAACACAGGAACATGCATTTTATTAGCATCACCAGTGTCATAGTGTGCTCTTCTTCATATTCTAACACTTTCACCGACTATCCGAGACACATAAGCACACAGTCTGTCAGTCTGTGTAGAACTTGGCTTTCTCCCAGTAAGATGTCAGGCTACACACACACACACACACACACACACACACACACACACACACACACACACACTACACTATATATTCATGTTTCTATCGGTGCCATTCTTTTTCTTAGAAATGCCCTTTCCAAAAAAGTGTCTTTTTATCTTCTGGGTCTTAATGCTTTCATTTCACTTGTATCTTCTTAATATTCTCTTTATCTTTACTAGCCAGCAAAGCTGTCCCCAACTATTTTATAAATATGTCTACTGTAGCACTTCAAATCTAACCTAGAAGGGGTACGAATGTCCAAGGAGATATAGTGGATTCTGTCTATGGTCAGTGCTGGAACTGGACATCATCAGATGTCCAAAATCCCAACCTACTGTTGTGCTAAACCCTTTAAGATAGCATTATTTGTTTCTCAATAACCCAAATTAGCATTGGTATCCTGAGCTTCTAAGAATATTTAATGTCACTGACTTAAGTGCCGACCTTACAGACAATTAAATAGAATCAGTTGTCTAAGGTACAGACTGATCCTGACAATGGCAGCAAGTGACATTTTTAACAAGAACACAGGAGAATTACCTGGGAGGGCTGAGGTCTTGGAGGCACTGCAGGAGGGTGGGCAACAACTCCAGCCTGTTGCTGTCCTGTGTGAATATGCAAATCTCTTTAGTGATTATATAATTACTTTACTGTAGAATAAACAGGTGAAGGGGCTGAGGCTATAGATCTGTGGTAGAGCAGTTGCCTAGCATGCTTGGGGGTCTGGGCTTGACCAGGTGACATAGTGCCTCATACTTAGAATTCTAGAACTTGGGAAACAGCAGCAAGGGGATAAGAAGCAAGCTCAAAGTCCACCTTGGCTACATAGTGAGTCTGACCAGCTAGGGCTACATGAGACCATCTTAAAACAAAACCCAACTGAAAGCTCTACACGGTCCAAGCTCATGGTCTCTCTTCAGACCCAGTTTCTTGTTACCTCTACTACACGAGGGACCATTGACAAGCTCCTGCCTATTTCCTTAACAGGAACCTGTTCTGGGCTTTCTCCTCTATCCTGATTATTCTTTGGCTACCAGATAAAAGTCTTTAAAAATTTCCTTTAACTTAAAACTATCATCTCTATGTAAACAATCCTCAGTATTTCTATTTTTCTTAGCTCAAAGGTTCAACAGTCTGCTGATACTTACATTTTCTTTCCCTATTACAACCTTTAATCATACTGATTAAAGCGCCATCTGTGTCTGAGCTTTCCTATTTCAATTGATATAGTTGCAATACTGCCAGCTGTATAAACATGAAAATCCCAGAGTCAACCTGGTTCTCTGTTGTCCCTGCAAAATCCCCAACATTGATGCAAGCACATCTTTTAAAATTTCCTATGGTATCTCTCAAATTCCATCATTATTATTTGTACTCAAGTGCACTTTAGTCTTTAGGAAAACAACATTCTCCCCACTTAAAAAAAAGTATATTTTATTTGATATCTTTATTTTATTTTTATCCATCCATCCACCCACCCACTCACCCACCTATTCATCTATCTATTAGGATACAGATTCTCTGTATAGGCCTGGCTGTCCTGGAATTAGCTTTGTAGATTAGGCTGTTCTTGAACTCTGCCTGCCTCTGCCTCCTAAATGCTGAGATTATTTGATGTCTTTAATTCGCATTTTTCTTAAATATAAAAAGACACATCAAGAGAAACAAAAAGAAGCTGTATCTTGAACTAACTTTATAACCATGTATACTAATATAATTAATGCATATTATGATTCCCTAGCCCCTTCCTACCTGTGGTAACTGCAAAGGTCCGATTCATATCTAGGGATGATGATCTAGAATGAGAGGGCTGTGGCCTTGGAGGGGGAGGTGGTGGCGCAGTGTTATCAGGTGATGTTCCTGAATGAGATCTGCAAGAGTCACCCATCACAACTGGTTATGTCAATACTAAAGCTTGATCCTTTCTAAACACTCAAACTTGACTCAATAGTCAAAGACCTTCTCAGAGTGACACTTTTCAAGCAGTACTTATGAAGGTATTACAGCTAATAAGGGCAGCACTACCTATGCTGTGTCTGAAACAAACGCTTACTTAATGTGCCAATTACCTTGTTATAAAGTCATAAGTAAACTTGTTAAAAATTGGACTTTCTGTCAACTTGATTTCATCAAGATAGATCGCAAATTTCTTGTGATGCTTTGCATTCAACTGAAGGCAACACTTGCCTGGAAAGCTATTTTCAAAGGAGAGAACCTCTACATAGTTACCTTTTAACAGCTCAAATGTGGTAAGCTGTGACAGAAGCTACCTATACTGTGAGGTGCTCATGTGGTGTTACCAAAGTCACTCTACTTTACAGGTGACTGGACTGAAGCTCAACTCTCTAGAGATTCTTCTCTTTGGGACAAAGTCTTCTATTCTGAAAAGGCTCTCCATGTTCTAAGTTCCTTGGAAGTTTGGGGGAGGAGGGTACTTATCTTTCTCTCTCTCCAACTGGCATGTTACAAAGGGATTTTCAACATATGCAAAGTGTAAGAAAGCAAAGATTCGTCTATCTTGTATGTTTGAGTGGATGGTAAGGTCCATGCATACATATCCCTACCATCATCCTCTGCTTATCCCATGTATTGTTTGTGCCTGTGAGGCTGCAGAGGGAGCAGATGGCTCCCATTTGGACGTGCTTCTGGGTGTTTAAATGATGTTCTGGTGGTCCTTGCCAGAGTCACATGCTTTTCCCTTAGAGTCTCACTGTTTTGCTGTCACAGAGGGTGGCACTAACTTCCATTACTAAGAAATTACCAGTTCTTTTTAGATTGTTCATAAAACACATAAAACAAACAACACTAACAATAAGGGCTCCCTTTTACTTTTAACAAGCAGGACTAAAATATTTGCCTTTTATATAAACTAATAGGTATTTAACAGATTTCAGAGAGTAAACAATTTGTGTTTGTCCCTAAGTAACTTTAAATATTAAAGTGCACAGTTTGATATGGATACTGACCTTTGACGAGTTACACTGCTCCCAATCTGCTCCGGGTCAGAGGGGAAAGAATCTGAACTACTGTACCCATCTGCTGGTAAACAGATATATCCTAGTTACTAATACTCATTTCTTTCCTTTTTACTCTACCACCACAAATGTAAGTAATAGATTGTTTCACTGCTTCAACATCAGACAGTGAAAGGCTGCTAAATAGCCTAACAGTTCATTCCAATGTTACCAACTGTAAAAATAAAACCATCATGCACAGTTATACAGTAGTCAGAACAAGTCACAACCTAAAAAAATATCTAATATCTAAGACTGCCTGAAGATTAGAGGACAGAGCCAGCCACAGAGTTAGTTATAGAGGTCAGGCAGTGGTGAGACACACTTTTAATCCTAGCACTGGGAGGCAGAGGCAGACGTTTGGATCTCCGAGTTCAAGGCCACATTGGGCTACCTGAGACCAACCCAGTCTAAAAGAGAAACAGAGTCAGGTAGTAGTAGCATATACTTTTCATCCCAGCACTTGGGATCTCATGCCTCTGATCCCAGTACTTAGGAAACACACACACCTTTAGTCCCAACACTAGGAATGTTGAAACAGGAAGTGATGTGGCTGAACAGAGAAAGGAATATAAGGCAGGAGGAGACGCCATGAGTTCCCCCTTTCATTTCAGCCTGTGATTGTATTTGCTTCTCCTATTCAGTCTGAGGATTTGTGGAGACAAAATCTACCCTTTTCATCCTGAGCAGTTGGCTAGGTGAGAAGTGCCTGTGGCCTGCTCCTCTATCTCTCTGATCTCTTACCTTAATATCTTGCTCCAGGTTTTTATTAGAATTAGGATTTGTGCAATAAAATCATAAAATCATAACACACACATATATACACACACAATTCTTTCTCATATAAGAACACAACTATAAAGTTGGATATCCCTTATATGTAATGCTTTGGGCCCCAAATGGTTTCCATTTTTTCTTTCTTCAGATTTAAAGCATTTGTACAGACATGAGATACTCAGAGAACAGAGCCAAGTCTAAACACATACCTATTTATGTCCCATATCTACCATCACATGCACAGCTAGATTCATAGTGTGCTTTTGTTTTTCCTGCAATCTGTCAAGAGTTCAGGTGATGGCATTTTGTTACTCAAAAAGCCTGAGACTCTGAAGCATTTCCTATTTGGGATTTTGAAATTACTGTTGCTCACTCTGTATTACAGATTCACAAAATATAATTTAAAGTAAACAATAAAATGGTTAATAGTGGACATTGGAAATGTGAAAATCATTTTCTTATTTTTAAGTAAGTACGAACTGTAGTATAGTAATAAGTAGGTGCTGTCAAGTAAAACATGAGATGTAGTGTAAGACGAGAAAGTTCCTTTTATGTGGCCATGGTGGCACTATGCCGAGATAAGAGGCACTTTTTCTGCTGTTGCAGCCTGCCTGCTCTCCTCAGCTGCAGAAGCCACTCTTGACTCCCTTCTCCTATGATATGCCACCCAGATAAGTAAAGCTTCTAGTCTTCCCACAGTGCAGAGGTTACAAAGTACAGTTCTGAATCTGGCCACATCTCACTACCTGCACCACTGCAGTTCTACACCAAACACCATCCTCTTTCGACTCCATTAGCAAAACTACCTCTCATCCAGCACTTGCCTACTTTAGTCTGGAATCAGAACAGGCAGGGTGAGTCTTTTAAAAAGGAAGGGGAGATCTCCTGTCACTTCTCAGTGGAAAATTCTCTAATGACTCTTCAGCTAAGGATGAAACTGTTACAATTCCTTCCTGGCGGCCTCTGCTTACCACCCGTATTCTACTCTAGGGCACTGGCCACAAACACTCTGTTCAGTCAATGTTCCCACAGGGTTGTCACAAAGCTCCCTCAAATTTTAAGTCAAAAGTTATCTTCTAATACAGCGTTCTATGTTCTCCTCATTTAAAACGACACTTTCATTCTCCTTTTTAGCTTTTCTGTTCCATCCATGGTATTAGCTTTCTTTCCTTGTAAGAGTCACCCCATCCAGCCAATCTCCCTTAAACCCAGACAAAGGAAAGACGTGCTCTGTTTTGAGTGGCTGCAGGAAAGAATACATACCCAATGTTTTTTCTTGAGAAACAGAGAAAGGAACACCGAGGAAAAGCCAATGAGACAAACAAGGAATAATGTCAAACAGGTGGCCTGCCCTGAAGTAGGTGACAATGACAGGGGTCATGTGTTCACACACAGGACATCAGGTTTTGAAGAATTACTGTCCCCTATTTTATGCATCAGACACAGTGTTAATAGACAAATATTTCAACTTCCCAGACTCTAAACTTACTTAATAAAGTCAAATGTGAGATATGATGCTATCTTCTACTTACCTACAGTATTTCCAGAAGGAAATTTTACTGATGAATTGATTTTATTTTCTTCAGAAAGGTCAGATGGTTTCACTAGTAATGGACTGGTGGGATTAGTGTGATCTAGTGGAGAATTCAGACAACAATACAAGAAACAGACATTTGTAGTGATCAAATTCCTAAGAGATCACATTATAAGACTTTATTTAGATACTGCAAAAAGTGTTTCAAGACAGCACAATCTTTTAAATAAAACCAAATATAAATTTGTTTGTTTGTTTATAGAAAACTTTGTTGTCTTCCACAATAGAAGGTAATCTATTTGTCTGCATTTTCACTGGCTAACTTTATGCCCATAGCACAGGTAACAAGCCCCGCAAAGAATGGGCTATAAGTAACATCAGTGCTGACTTATACAGACAATACATTTCCCAAGTATCCCTTACAGCCAGGCATGGTGCTGCACATGTATGTCTGAGGCCAGCCTGAGCTACAGTGAGAGCCCACATGGTGCTTACCACCACCTTCAACTCCAGTTCCAGGGCATCCAATGGCCTTTTCTGACCTCTTTAGGTACCAGGCACACAAGTGTTAAATACACATTACATAGGGAAAATACTCATACATATAAAATAAAATAAAATAAAATAAGATAAAATAAAATAAATTTTAGCAACAACAAAAACCCAGACTCTAGAATATCAGAAGTGTCTCATTTTCAAATGACCTCATTTATTTTGTAAAATTTCCCCCTAAGCACCCCTATTTAAAACTTTATATAGTAAACAATTTCCTTTTTAAAACTGACATTTGTTTAAAGATGCAGCCCTGGGGGCACACAGAATTGTAGGAAAGTACTAGGCAAAAAGAAAAATAAACAATTACTAGTCAGTGTGGTGGAGTGTGTGCCTTTACTCCCATCACTTTAGAGGCAGAGGCTGGCAGATCTCTGTGAATTCAGGGACAGCCTGGTCTACAAGAGAGTTCCAGGATACCCAAGGCTAAGAAAAGAGACCCTGCCTCAAAAAAACAAACCAAAAAGATCATTTATGAAAGAAACCCTTGGAAGAATAATTCCTTCTGTACTGAAGCAGCAAATTGAGCTGGCGTGGTGAATGCGCCATCCTTACCACTGCCTGTTCTCTTCAGTTCCATCTCCTGCATGTGGATTTTGCTCGGAGTCATTCGGATGGGAACCGGGTGGACGATAGCAGTGTCCTGGAGACAAAAAGTAAATACCGAATTCCCATTAGCAGTCAAGGGATCCTGAGGGCTCACAACATAGAAAGCTCCTGCTCAGGTTTTTTTTTTTTTTTTTTATTCACAGTAATGCAAACATGACATCTTTAAAAATTAAAAGCTCAATTAAAAAAATCAAGTTTACATGAATAATTTGATTTCATAATGTAATTTCAAATTGAATGATTAAAGGATTTTATGAAAATTGCTTATTATAAACATAGTTCAAAACAATATATGAAAACAAACTGCAACAATCTAATGAGATTAGAGAAATGTTAACCTTTGATGTAAATTAAAATATTTCATGAGAACTCAAAAGCTAAACAAGACTTAAATTTTTTTCCCCTAAACTTAAGAAAATTTTGCTTTTTTTAACCTACAAAACAAAAATAACTGGAAGTCTTTCCTACTGTCCTACAATAATGTCTCTTATCCACAGAGGAATGCACTACTTTAGGGACAAGAAAGACTCGCCCCCACACGCCAGGATTTTATCACTGGAATTCATCAAGTATATCTGAGCTCCTGGAGAGGTGATTTCAGAGGAGTGCAGTGGCTGACAGCAGTGACTTCTGACAGGAGGGAAAGAGTGGAGGCCAAGAAGACAGACAACTAAGGAAACATCTCAGCACCAGAAGGAGGCAGGGAGGAGCTCTAGGAAAGAGGCCAGCTCTGGGGCTGGGACCCTCTGCAAATACTAGGCTTCTGAGCAGCTGAAAGCCAGGGTGGAGAGGGCATGGCCCCTCCCTCCAAGGCTTCTCACGCTTTCCTTGTATCCATGTGAACCAAAGCTCCTCACAGGTGAGTATCTAGTAATGCAGCAGTGTAGTATGGGCACTGACCTTCAGTTTACACTGTTTGATAAAACTGAGGGATTAAACGTGTGAACCACCATGCCCAGCTAATTTTATCACATATTTTTATTTACACACAAAATATGTAATAAAAATATCTAAGCCTTAATTTTCTAAAAGGCATGCTAAGTCTGTGACAACCAATCAGCTTCCAACAACATATGGTATTTGAACAACTACTGGCCACTGATGGTTTTTAGGCTTTTAGTCTAGTAGCTTCTGTTGCCCACAGAAGACAACCAAATACTAATGAGCCTGACAGGGATGACCAGGCCTAACCTTAGAATCATGCATTATACACTGTGTCTGAGGCTTATGCAGCCAGACAGGAAGCTTTCACTTTAATATGAAAATGAAGAACCATGAATGTCTATAAAAGGACATACTTTCTACTCTTTTTATTTATCATGTATATAGTGTACAGAAGAAGAGGGTACCAGATGTTATCACAGATGGTTGTAAGCCACCATGTGGTTGCTGGGAATTGAACTCAGGACCTCTGGAAGAACAGTCAGTGCTCTTAACCTCTGAACCATCTCTTCAGCCCCCATACTTTCTACTCTTATCTAGTGTCTTCAAAAAAACAAGTAGCAGCCAAGTTCTGCCCACTTTCTTCTACCTATTCAAATCACCTCAAAGTCATTTCCAATTGCATATCTGTTTCATGTATTTGGGTACCTAAGTAATATAATCCATAACTTTTTTATACTGACATAATTAAGCTCATCTCCCCACATTTTCTCATGCGCATCATTCTATTGCTCCTCATCTAATTCAGCACTGCCTACTCTCCATTCTAGTGCTGAGCTCAGCGCCCCTGATCTTCACACCATTAGCTGACTCTAGTCCCAGTTGCTCTTCCTTGCTGATCTCATCCTGGCACTTGGTGCTAGCTCTTAGTTGACAACCAGGTGAGGCTGATCTCCTCAGTCTGGCCTACTCAGTTGTCTCCATCTGGATTCAACTACACTCTTTAACCCCAGCCTCCCCCAGCACATATGTGTGCCACATGCTGTCACTATGCAGAACTTATCTTGTTCTCAATATTCTCTGCTCCAAAGGCCTTTGTCTAGTTTTACTAACTCCCACTCTTCATCAGGGCACATAGGGAACCACTTACAGGCCCTCTGGCTTGCCTCCTGCCCACTTTTCTCTTTCCTGTCTTTCTCTTTTTCTCTCAGTTACTGGCCAAAGCCTGGACATCCCTAATACTTTGGGAGGAAAATTCTCTGAAATCTGCTCAGCTCCTGCCATGTAGCTGCTCGTCAGCCTCCACTGATAAACCTCCAAGCTTTCTAGACCCTAACTTAAGACGTGACTTTCCTCTTTCTCTTCTCCATCCCCCTCTTCTGGGCAGCTGCCAAGAATCACAGCAGTGGTTCTCAATCTGTGAGTTTTGTCTTCTTTGAGGGCTGAATAACCCTTTCATAGGAGTCGAATATGAAATATCCTGCACATCAAATATTTACTTAACTATTTGTAGCAGTGGCAAAATTACAAAATAGCAACAAAAATAATGTTGTGGTTGGGGCCACTACAACATGAGGAACTGTATTAAAGGGTCACAGCATTAGGAAGGGTGAGGATCACAGAGTTATAGCTTGTTTGCCCTGTTATTTTCTTCTTAAATACTAAAAAAAAAAAGGGGGGGGGGTTCTGAGCTTTAAAAAAAGTTATCACACAAATAAACTATCTTCTTTTGTCCAAAACTTCTCTAAGCACCTGGGTTGAATTAGCCAATCCTTCCTCTGCCTATAGATTTGCCTAGCTATATAATTATCACAATTACATCATCATGATCATCAACTAATAATAATTAAACTGGTTTGTTGGAGATTAAAATCTTTCTTTTGGCATCTTTTATTTCTGTAGAAATTCACAGAAGTGGTACTACCAAATCAGCCAAGATGGTTGGCCTAACAGGTGCTTAAGCTAACTCTTTATATGCTCAATTGCTCAGCTCTATAGCACTCATTAGAACAAAGAGTGCACCACACTGTCTCCAGTCTCCTTGCTGTATTGATCCCATTCACCCTAGCAGAAGCAAATTCTACTATAAGCTACTGATTATTTGATAAATCATTCAAGAAAAGAAAACAAGTTTATGGAAACAAACTCATCAGAACTTCAGTTTCCCTGGAACTGTGAAGCGGTGGCAGTGTGTACAGTGTCACTGTGACAGGTGTGCCAAGTGCAGTGGGGCAGGCTGAGCTTCCAGGGACATTTACTCAGCAAACGACTATCACAATTTTGTTTTTAAAACCACTCCATTAAATGAAAATGTTAAATCATACTAGAACAGTAGTGTGAGTGAGTCTGTTTGTTTTTGCCCCTCCTCCCCATGATGATTCTGCTGAACATGTCCCGATTTACTTAATTGCAATCCATGTTTATATAAGCCTTACAAAGGGTCATTTGAGAGTGTGGCTGCAACATTCAGGTATCAAATGAAGTGTAAGACACTAATGTGAGAGGGCACAATGAACTCAAAGTAGAGTGTTTTCCTCATTGAGAATCTAAAGTGAGATGGGAACAAAGATTTAAATTTACTAACACACACACACACACACACACACACACACACACACACACACACACACACGTGCATCCATCCTCCCATAGGCAGCTGATTTTAAGTATTTTATAGTATCACCTGTATTTGACCAAGTTCAGAAGTCTAAATTCAAGTTTAAAATATAATGAACCGTATCTTATTTTCTCAGAGTCTTATGCTATGTTTCAGACAGTGAAGGAAAGTACTGAGCTATATAAAAAGTTTGAGTTTTTTTCCTAATTTCTTTTTTTGTGACAGAGTCTCTCTATCTAGCCTAGAATCATTGGCCTTAACCTCCCAAGTGCTAAAATTCAGGTATTTATTATGATGCCCATGAGCTATAGAGTCTTTAACACCAGAGTTGGCACTCATAAATCTAGGATTTATTTCTAAAATACAAAAGAACACATTTTTTTCCTACATTTTCTGCTAGTTGGGAGTTCAAGGTTAGCTTGGGCTACATAAGACTTTGTCTCAAAACAAAACCAAAAGCAAGAAAATAAATTAGCAAAAATCTATAAATGTTTTTCTTGCCTAGTCTGGAAGAATGTTAATACTATCAATAATTATTTTCTCCACCTTTTAAGTGTTAGAAAATAAAGTTTTTTATTGCTAATTCATAAAACATTTCCATTAGTTAAACTGTACAATAGCTAGAAGACAGGAGTAATAAAAACAAAGTATAAGGCTAAAAGAAACTTAAAGGCAAACTCTTGTTATAGAACTTGTTATGTTCCAAGAGATCAGAACTGTGGCTACTAATAAAGAAGCAAAAATGCCAAAATTTTCTCTTTCTCATGAATTTTTCTGAGATTAAAAACCAAGATAAGAGGTTTAAACATAGTTAGAAAAGCAGAAAATGAGTGAGTAATCCATATACTAGCTAGGCTTAAAAACAATAAATCATTTCCTTAACATTTTAAAACATCTATACATTATGTTTGAATTCAGTAGCTATAAATGCATCCTCTATAAAATTGTAAAACACATCAAAACTTCATTAGTTTATTGTAGAGCAGTATTTTCTTTAGATGCCATTTTCTACCAAACCACATTAAACATCAACACCCTTTAAGATTAATAAACACTAGCTGTCTTTGATCAAAAGCATCTAAAAGGAACGTATCTTGCTCTAGATAGAGCTCAGTGCTTATAGTTTCGACATGAGCAAGGCTCTTGGTTCAGACCTCAATACTGAGTGGAGTGGGGCACAGACATGAATGTCATGTGTCATTTTCTCTGTAACTTTTTACTCTCATTAAAAAAAAAAAAAAATTCTGCCTTTTCATTCTCCTTCCTTCATAGTCACTGTCTTTTTCTTTTGGCACTGTATGCTTATTAGCATGTGTCTTCTTTAAAAGCAATTAGAGAAAGACTACATAAAGGAATGAGCATGAGAAGAGTGAATTCTAGCTATAGTTTAAAGATTTCAAGCATTTGAAGGACAGGTAGAGTATAACTCTATAGGGATAAAATTTATTTTTAAAATCAGGATATGAACTTTGTAGCATTTTTAAAAAAGTGACACAGAAAATCACAGGAAGACAAGACAGAGGCTCTGCTCACAAGAGTGATCTCTATCAGCTCACTTTTGTTGTGCTGAACTCAATTCTCTTTACCAGAGCTCAACACCAAATAAATAAAAGGTGTGTTACTGGGAATATTAAAAAAGTGGCACTGCATAAATATTTACATACAGAGTACATGTTACATGATTTATAAGCATACACATAAAATGTTAACATAAGGTCATTGCACTGAAACAAGCAGTATATGCTTAATAAAACATACACTTAGCAGATGGTAACACAGCTAACCAAATCAACTGTCACAGAATACTCCTGCCAGACACACGTACCAGATTTTCAACATAAAGTTTTTCTCTCACCAAAATAACTACAAAATACAAAGAATGGCAAAAATGTTCTTCCACTACTGAGCACACAAAAATCAAAAGGCCTGCCAAATTTCCCTCTAAGCACTACTGAATCATGCATATCAGCTAAAAACCATAATGATGGAAACTGGGTTAATAAAATTAATTTCAAACAAGCAAGCTAAGTGATTGACTTACAGGATCAGCTGGTGCAATGTTAGAATCAAATTGGGTCAGAGTTTGTGAGCTTGAAGAGCGTTCACTAAATGTCTCCCACTGCTGAACAGACAGAGGAGAGATAAGTCAGCATGGGGAGAAGCGCAGAAGATCACTGGAGAAGAAGACTTAGCAAAGTCATTCAGAGGCTGCACTGCAAGCTGCGTTCCCACATCTATAAAATTCTGGAGGTTCTAATCCCCACAATCACTTCCTTCTTATCTGCACTGGGCCATCTTATTAAGATAAGGTGAACATCTTCGTAGTCAAATGTACAGTAAAATTTTTATGCATCTCTACAGATGAGATTAAGACTTTTACAGAATTAACACTCAAAATACCATAAAGAAAACAGAGTATAAGTGATGAAAACAGCAACCAAGTAGAAATGCACAGGGCTTGTCGTGACTAGAACAAAGTTTAACTTCAAATCCTGTTCAAACTCCAGTTAAAACACTGACTTAAAGAAGCCAAGGAGAGCTGAAGTTCTGATAAAATGGAGCGTTCACTGCGACTTGCCAGTGCGACCCCTGAAAGATGGTTCCATTACGTACGTGCATATATTTTATACATACGTATAGATATTTAATAAAATATCACTGAGATAAAATGCAAGGAATTCTGGAATTAATAACATTTGAGCTTATTTGTCAATTTGTAGCAAGTCAGCCTCTGCAATTAGCACTACAAACAGGGCCATGCCAAATCACAAGACAGAACTGCCAATCAGGCACCCTCCCCATGCTAGGAAAATCAAAATGCGGCCATGAGAGCAAATCAAGCATCTGAGTATGTGTTGTTATATACAGGAGATGCATGGGGAAAACTACTTTTCTAAAAGAGGTACACAAAGAAATATCATACCTCTTAAAATAGGTGGAATGATAAGTCAACATTAATTACAGTAAATTTCATTTGAGATTTTAATAACAGCACAGAATTTTTACATCAAGATTGTATTAAGCTACCATACAAATCTGATTCCTAAAATGAGTAGTCCTCTGAAGAGGGAAACATCTACTTACACATATACAATATATACACATGAATGCTTACACACAGACACAACTACCTCATTAACCAAAACCCTTTGTATAATTCAGTTTGTAAGACTATATACTTTTATGCTTCAAAGTTCAACTTCCTATTTAGAATAGTGATATTCAATTAGAGTGGACATACATATTAGGTTTTAGCAAATGAGAATATTGCTGAAAATTATCTACAAAAATGGCTAATAGAAGCATTTAACCACATTTTCTACAGGTTATTTTACCATGAAAAATAACGTTAATTTAAAGTTGTGAATAAAGCTCAGAACAGCTCACTTTTATCATAGGCTTTCACAAATTTGGTAATATGACTAATTTCTTCTTCAATAATTGTTGTTGGAAGGATTTAGAAAACAGCTTACATGTAGAGCTAAGCTCCCTGGACGACCGCTTGCTTCAGTGTCATGACAAATACAGCCCTTAGCAGCACAGGCCCTGGCACCTGGCAGACTAGCTGGGCTGTAAGCACTTGGGTGAGTTACATAACCTCTCTGTGTTCCAGTGTCACCACCTTTAACATGAAATTAGTGATATCCACCTCACAGGCATGTCATGAGGAACTAAGAAGTTATATTGCGTAAAGAGCCTTTTAAACAGATTGGCATATCAAAAGTGCTTTAAAAGTTAGGGATTATTATTAGTGTTTTTCTCCTATAGCACCTTATCTATATTCATCAGTGCCAAATAAACACTGAAATAATGTCAAGAGGTTGTGGATGATAAAATATACTTCAATAGCTAGTATCAAAACATTTAAAAATTATTGTCTCACTAGCTTTTTGGTCTTTTTATGTATAGCAACAAACAAGTCATTTATCATCTTATTAGTAAGCATTATAAAATAAAACCTGGCAGGATTTTTTGAGAGCATAAGGCATATGGCAGGAATCAGAACTGAAAAGTACTTTTACCCCATCTCTCAAGATTATATCTGACTTATTTTAGAATGGACTCTTTTGATACTTGGGAAGTTGTTTTATGTACAAGCTGTCAGCAAAGAGCTGCGCTCTTATTAATTTACTAATAACCTGGTCTCTCTGAAAGCCATCTCTATTAGCAGTCTTCTAGACTTCCTCCCTCCCTCCTCGCAAACACACAGCTAAAGGTTTACATCCGACAGAAGACAGTGTGGCAATGGCAGAGCCACGGGCAGCAGTAAGCATACAGAGCTGCCAGTTCTCCATTTCCCAGCAGACCCAAATTAACGAGCATCATTTTAACAAAATACTTTCCTGGCTTTAAAAGCACAAAGGCTTACTTTCCCCTAGAAGTCAATGAATTAATTTTTGTACATATTAAGCTGAGTTAACAAAGAAAGCTGCTTTAAAAGGCTAACAGAGGGACCTCGAGGGACATGAGACTGGGGTGCTCAGGACCTTCCACTCAGTACTCAGTGCTCACTTACTGCTCTGCTCTGTAGAGCGTAAGGCCAAATACCTGGGAAGCAGTGAATTTGTCCCTATTTTGTTTTGTATATCATTGGTTATAATTAAAATGGTCAAATTACTTCATTTTGTATTATTATCACTTGAGACAAGGTCTCTCTACATACATAGCTCTGGCTGTCCTGGAACTTATTATGTAGACCAGACTGACCTTGAACTCACACTGATCCTCCTGCCTCGGCCTCTCAAGTGCTGGAATTAAAGGTATGTGCCACTATGCCTGGCCTCCATTTTGTATTTAAGTAAAACTAATTATAAATAGTTTGGTTGTTGCAGAAAATACTTTTTCAGGCGGAAATTTACACTAGTGACTTGTCTCTTGCATCATTTAATACCACGAATGCAAATGTCTCTCGCACAGCTTACTGTACAACTATGAAGACTCAGTGCACACAGCAGCTGATGAAGAGCAAAGGACTTGTGTCCAAATATGGCTTCTGAATCTCCGGAAAATGAGATCTGCTTAAATCACTCCCTCCTTGACCTTCAATTTATGCATTTGCCCCACCTAATTCAGATAGCGGAAAATGTATGACAGTATATACAGTACAACCTCACAGGCCACTTCATTACTACTACTTCTGTCACTGTCTTTCTTAGGGCCTCTTAATTGTGTATGTACTGGGAGAGTCCTGTGCTGTGTGTGTACTGGGGGAGTCCTGTGCTGTGTGTGTGTGTACTGGGAGAGTCCTGTGCTGTGTGTGTACTGGGGGAGTCCTGTGCTGTGTGTGT